>NESQ01000539.1:0-47614 GCA_003070745.1 Tuber borchii | reverse complement strand
GATCAGTATGTCTCCTCCAAAGCACAAGAACGATTCTGAAAACGCAGTTTCGTAGGCGAATTTTACTCGGATCGCGCACTCCTTCACTCCATCTAACTCTCTTCGCGAGAATGTGCTGACTCCAGGACTTGAGATTGTCTGGGTCGCCGGCAACAGGATTGAGCCCGTTGCCTGGCCATTCTTTCAGTTGCATACCGAGTGATAGACTGTGCATGGCTATATCCAGTCTGGCGTGAACTGACAGTGTTTTACTTATTCGCTAGGTGAACTCCTTACATACGGTTTCTAGTGCTTTCAGCGCTGCTGTTTGTTCAGAGATGGGAGTAGATACTCCTAGTGCTCTTTTGGCGTGGCGATGTCTCGCGGGCAGCCCACATCGCTAAACGACACCCCTTGCAGCTAGATTTTGCCTAGCCCCGACACTAGCGACACCTTCATTTCGTCTAATATTTTCCACGACGGACCAGTGAGTCCTATGAGATTCAAGAAAGCCTAGATCACGAACGCAGTATTGAACACTCCCAAACCCCCTTTGCGTAGGCGTCGTTTGCTCTTGCATACCGAGTGATAGTCTGTGAGGCTACCAACCCCCTAAATCTTAGTGTACGGGTATAAGACCTAACGCGTCCTATTCAACACAAGAATCTACATAGACTCCTAGCCTTCACAACGCGGGACATATATTTCAATTGTCATACGTCCTGATTCCTATCTTACCCAACGCTCGCTAACGGTCCAGTATCCCACCATGCATTCGAATTCACGGAGTCAGCCAACTGCCCGAGTGGGCAATCTGAACGGGCGTAGGCGCGAAGTTGTACCCGACACCATGGGATCCAGTCAGCCAACTGCCCGAGTGGCAATCTGAACGGGCGTAGGCGCGAAGTTGTACCCGACACCATGGGATCCAGTCAGCCAACTGCCCGAGTAGGCAATCTGAACGGGCGTAGGCGCGAACTTGTACCCGACAGCATAGGATCCAGTCAGCCAACTCCCGAGTGGGCAATCTGAGCAGACGTAGGCGCGGCGCCGTACCCGACACCATGGTATCCAGTCAGCCAACTACCGAGCAGGCAATCAGAACAGATGTGGACGCGACGTCGTACCGGAGGAGTCTGGATCGGGAACACAGCAGAATGAACCAGGCAGCTTCCATAGTACGCCACCGAACGACCAGTTATCAAGTCGGAATTCTTCCCCACCCCCAATTGCCGGACGTCTTGAAGGAAGACGGCCAAAGCGCCCACGCAGGAGCACAATTCAGACCACCGCGTATACCGAACCTGAGATGGAGCCTGATGGACAAGGACATCTGGAACCTGTTCATCTTAGCGACAATAGTGGCGATGAGGAGTACCATGATTCAGACGACGGGGAAGAAACAGAACAAGACACCGAACCTGATGTAGAAGTCCTCGATGGCGCAGATGGCACTCAATCTGGACGACTTCGGGGGTCTCAAACGGCTGAGAGACAGGGAAACAATGACCTAATGACCGTGCGACTTTCGACCACCTTCGGATCGCAGGACGCAACTCTTGTCCGGCGGACCCCCGGCTCATGTAAGGATAATTCCTGGCAGGGCCTACACCCCACCAGCGTTCCCGTCATCAAGTACAGCACGGTATTCGTCTCCACTTGGAATCCCTAGTAATACTACATCTGGTGTTAGAAGCTCGAGCCCACCAACAAGCGAGCTAAGCACACTACAGCCCGGGCGTATCAGGGGCGTAACCAACTCACGGCGAAACACGGTGACCGGGATAGAAGGAGAAATAGTAGTCGTGGCAAAATATCTGATGCTTCAGTACACCCTCTTTGTTGATCCACTCCCGGACCCGGTTACTTTGACGTCAGCGTGCACGGTGTTTGGAGTCGCGCGCAGGATGAGATTGCGGACGCCGGGAATATTGAAGCATCTGAGAAAAGTCTTGACCTTGTAAGTGCATTCTGACGTGATAAGATACAGGTTGTTTTACTAACTATCAAAGATACGGCAAAAACACTCGGCTGTGTGGGGGCAATTCATATATTATATTAAAAATAACATAAAGAAATTATACGAATTGGGAGGTGACCCGACAGCTATCGCGCGTAGGGTCGAATACCTCCTCGAAGAGGACAGGTTCATGTGTCCCTCAGATGGATATGAGGTTGGTATCACGGATTGAGAAACCTGGATTTTGGATCATTACTGACTATGAACTGGGCGTAGGAAATAACCTTCAGGTTCCTTGCGCCCCAGATCGCCGACACAATATATGGTAAGTATTTCGAGGGCAAGAGAACGGCGGGGATCTTAAACCTGAGTTTTTTAGAGTGTATCAATGAGACGATGGTCTGCCTCTCATGTGCAATACTCTGCCATACCCTGCGGGCGTGGTGAACTGGGGCACTCCTTGACCCTCTGGAGTTCAAGTGTGAGGCCGTCAGAGGTAAGAGTTTCCTGATCTCCGGGCCTTTCGTTCCGTTCGTGCAAGACGTAGAGAGCTCACAAATTCGCAAGATCTTTTCTTACGGCAGAGGAACACATGGCGGTGGTTCCCAAGGGCGACGCAAGAGCTGATGCTCCGGAATCTGCGTGAAACGATCATGGATAAGGTTAACCAAGAAAATCGAGTTCTGAAGGAGAGGCGTGAAGGCTTTGCCGACAATCATGAGGCAGTTCACGCGGAATTGGAGCATCAGCTATCCAGCCGGAATTCAAGACGACCCGCTTGGCGAGAACCAACACCAATCAATACTGGCGTGAGGGGCCTGGTAGGACTCCTGGAGAGTCAACTGGAGCGTGAGCTATCCAGCCAGGAGCCCAGACGAGCAGCTGCACGAGAACCGACCCCAATCAACACCGACGGCAGGGTCCTAGAAGGACACCAGGAGAGTCAAGATGCGTCGCAGGACAGCGCCAAGTCATTCAACTTTAGCCAGTCGGCCTTTGCTCGGGCGCTTCGAGGCTTGGATGCTGAGTCGGTGACTTTTGATGACTCACTAGACTTGACGCTAGAGCAGGAGCAGGAGAGCGCTGCCAACCCAGATCTAGCCAGTCGCCTTTCCCTGAACCTGGATGACTTTCAGGAAGATCAGGCAGCTGCGGGGGAGAACGTTCGCCAAAACGGCGACGAGGTCATATAGAATAAATAGATTTACCAGGCCAAGCGGTGTGAGCAGGACGTAGTGATGGGCACGATCATGCTCGAGCATCGAGCATGAGCGTGCCCATCGTGCCCATCGCTACAGGACGTCGAGGCGATCACAATGTAATAGTAGTAGATAAAATAAAATATGGGAACAAAGCTTAATAGAGTACCAGGCGTGGAGTAGTACTAGTGACGAAGTCGTGAACCGGCGTGTAAGATGTTGAGCAATCTCGAAGGCGTCTGGAAGATAGACGTATGGATTCTCGACGGGGTCAGGAGACTTTGGCCTAGCCTCAGATGGTATCCTGCAGGTGTCCAAAGAGCACCGAGCAGCATCGGGACGTGATAGCAAAAGTAAGCTGCATCATGATGCGATTGTTCGAGAAGGTGATCGTCAGGAGGTGAGAGGCGAGGAACAGAGGCCGTCAGGATCCGAGAAGCTAGAATCTGAGGCCGTCAGGAAGGGAGAGGGGAAAATCAGAAGACGTCGGGACGCAGTGGCGGAGCATTGGACGTCTTTAGGAAGGAGAGGACGCAGGGATCGACGTTGGGATGGCGTCATGATGCGGTATGACGGGGATGGCGACGTCCGGACGGAACGTCACACGGACGTTGCATCTAGAATCGCGGTTGACGTTTTGAGTGTCCTGAGCGTCAGAAGCACAGGACACTCAGGACGCATATTAGAATTTTTGCTAATGCAGTGGTTATGGAGGAATCTGCTATCGAGTGACAATCCGCCAGTATTGAACCTAATACCCCCTCCACAGCAGACAGCAACCTTATGAGTTTAGATCGCGTAGAGACGAACCTCATACCGTTGTGTAGCTGGCATCGAGCCCAATAACCTCCAGCAAACAGAGTTGGAATCCGTCCAGTGGTTGTGGAGGAATCTGCCATCGAGTGAAAATCCGCCAGCATTGAACCTAACACCCCCTCTACAGCAGACAGCAACTTCATGAGTTTAGATCGTGTGGGGATGAACCTTATACCGTTGTGTAGCTGGCGTCGAGCCCAATAACCTCCAACAAACAGAATTGGAATCCGTCCAGCGGTCGTGGAGGAATCAGCCATCGAGTCAAAATCTGCCAGTATTGAACCTAATACCTCCTCCACAAAGGTCAGCGATTTCCTGGGTTTTGATGCCACAGTGACGAACCTTATACCATTGTGTCGCTAGAGGCGAGCCCAATAACCTCCAGCAAATAGAATTGGAATCAGTTCAGCGGTCGTGGAGGAATCTGCCATCGAGTGAAAATCTGCCAGCATTGAATATAACAACCCATTCACAGAAGCCAGTGATTTCCTGAGTCTTGATGCCACAGTGACGAACCTTATACCGTTGTGTAGCTGGGGTCAAGCCCAATAACCTCCAACAAACAGGATTGGAATCCGTCCAGCGGTTGTGGAGGAATCTGCTATCGAGTAAAAATTAGTCAGCTTGACAGTATAGTAACTCCATGAATAGAAGTCAGGTAGTGATGAATCCTATACCTGTGTGTAGCTGGCATCGAGCCTAGTTTAATAGTGGTATCAGATGCAGATTCTGGTATGTGGTGGTGGTGAAGACTTTAGGGTAGGCGGGTGTTGACAATAGTAAGTAGGTGATGAAAGTGCAGAGTCGCGTCGCGTCAAAGGCTAAGTGCCGAGAAGCCACAACACCACAGAGTGTCCTAGCTATCACTCACTTTCAGAGTGGAGTGAGCTGGCATTTTCGCTCTCTGAAAGATGAAGTTCTGAAAATAGAATACCTTTGCCCGGTGTTAGTGTCTTTAGCGCAAAATTAAGATTAAGAGTACGGTGGCTTTCTCCCTTAGCGCCCAAACTAACCTAGCTCTCTTTGCTGCGATTACACACTAACCTAGTTCTCTTTGCCGAGATTACCCCCTTTCTTAGTATCAGAGAAGGCTGGAAAGGCGTCCAGAAGGGAGGTATTGACCAGGGGGTACTCTGGAAGCAGAGTGGATTAGGGGTTCATCCAGATGTGCGATGGTGTTGAATAGTGGGTCCAGAAGCTCAAGAGGTAACCTAGCATGGCAACCGACATCCGGAAGCACTTTAATATAGCAACTCACCTCCAGACGCTCCAGAAGCTCAGGACGCAAAAAACCCAACCGCCCGCATCCAGAAGGCCTAGTGGTGTGTCAGATGCATAACTTATTTTTGCTGATGATCTTTTTCGTCCTACTGCCCTCCCTCAAGGTCTAGCCGCCCACTCCCCGATATGGACCCTAGCCCCTCCCCTGCTCTAAGAGACACTTCGGCCTCGCGCCGGTAGATATCTAGCACACATTCTGAAAACCTGAGGGGGCCGGATCCCATCCGCTTGCTTCATCTTGTTCAACACAACTGCTTAGGGAGCAGGAATGTGTTTCTTTCTCTGTTTAATTCTTTTACTGACTCCCCCAACTACCCGGCCATTGTGGCGCTTCAAGACCCCCCCTTTTGGAAAGGTCACCTTCCGTCCTTCCAAGGCTTTGATGGTTATTTTCCTTCTTCCCCGGCCCCCAAACCGAAAGTTGCTTTTTATGCTTCCTTGGCATTTCAGAAAGAAGTCTCGGTCCTCCCCAGCTCAACGGGAGATCAGATGTGTTTTGACTTGATATGTTTGGGAACGACTTGTTTGGTGTTGGTTTTCATTCCTTTCGTATTTTGAACATGTATATCTTCCTGGTAAAAGAAGGGGTAACGTTTCTGTCCCGCTTGTTGTTGCTTGTTCTGCTTATTCACTCCCCCTCCTTGTGGTTGGAGATTTTAACCTACATCACCCCCTGGCGGATCCCTCTCGTCGCCACTCCAAGCAGGAGCTGGCTTTGTCTTTTCCATTTTTTCAAAGGGCTTCTGAAAGGGGTTATTCCCGTTTGAATAACCCGGGGGTCTTCACGAGGTTTCCTCTTGGTGGTTCTGCCAGGCCTTGTGTTATTGATTTTGTGTTTTCTTCTTTGCTATTCAAGTTGCACCCATTCGTTCAGAATTGGGACATGCTACTACCCTCCACCGGCTCAGATCATGTTCCTATCTCCATGTTTCTGCAACATTCTAAATTGCACCCTCCTTCCCCTGCTCCCAACTGGCTGTTGACAGATTGGGGGTTCCTCTTTCCTCTCCTGGATGCCCTTACTCTTCCTCCCCCCCCGGTGAAACCCCCCATCGTTGCCCTCGAAGCTTGGTTTGACTGCGCCCTTTGCACAGTCACCTCACTCTTGATCAGGCACACTCCGCTCTCTCGTCCCTCCAGCAGATCCAAACCTTGGTGGTCCCCACTACTGTCCCTCCAGCGTCGTGAGTATCACTTCAACATGTCGCAAAGCCAGGGCCTCCCTCTCCCGACAAGATAGGATGGCAGCTAGGCTCTCCAACAATGGGTATTTCAAGGCAATCAAAAACGCTAAGAGCTCCCACTGGAGATCCCTCCTGGCTGATGCCACCCCACGCTCCATATGGACGGTCAAGAAGTTTTCCCTGTGCCGACCTGTCTCTCGCTTTCCATGGATCTCCGACGCCGTCACTCCGATGGATATCAACTCCTCGCTCCTGGCTCACTACTTTCCAACTTGTCCCACTCCCTGGCTACCAGCCAGAGTCTCTGTTATGGGGGTAGCGTAATGGAAGAGTGTTATTACGCTATGGCCCTAATCGCTAATTGGTGTTTGGAGAGTATCATCTAGGGAGACGAATGTTTTAACATAAAGGAAATCGTGTGATAAGATTTTTAAAGTAGTAACTTGTATATATTGTTAAGGTCTCTTCTCCGTTGCTTGTTGTTTGTATAAGCTGCGAAGACACCTCGATATTTATGTTCCGCGTGTGGGTGTTCGCAGGTTTCATAGTCTTTCTATATAACTAAGTATCTCTTACTCTTTTCTCCGACTTCAACAGAAGTGCGAACCCTTTCTGACCCTGAAAACCTCTGCACCCATATGCGACTTGTAGACACGTAAGAACATTTATTCTACGATGGTGTAGACACCTCTCGTAGTGTTGGTACGATCTTTTATCCAAAGCGAATCAAGTTACGAATAATCAGCCACGTTTGCTAACGCATAGAGACTACCCACTGAACCGAAGATGGCAAGTCTTCTTTTTTCAGCTCCATCAGAAATAACACTACATATGCATCTTGTGATTTCGTCTACTGGCATTATACGACTCTTGACTATGAATCGAATCAATGGCTACAATTATAGTTATCGGTCTTATGCAAACAGGTCCTTTGGGGGTTCCCTGACCCCCTTGCTGGGTATAAACCACTCTTCTAGTACTGGGGGATATTCCAGACTGAAGCGTCTAACTTTCACGCAGTGTTGTCCAGTTACTTGCCGACCACTCTTCGATCCCATATCTTTGAGGGCCTATAACTCTATGCGACGTCGTCCGATTCGGATGTTTCCACTTGCATAATTTAGAGGGTTTATTTTATTTTTTTATTTTTTTTATATCCATTTTGCATTTTATTCGTACAACTACCAGGAAAAACCAGACATGCACCACTAGCTATGGCCAAGAAAAACCTCCGCATCTCTCCTCTCATAGGATCAAAGCCACGCCCCCAAGACCCTATAGTATGGGCCCAACCGCACCTCTCGCCCCCCAAAAGTAGCAACACTCCTAGCGAGCAAGCAGGCAGATGCAGAAAACCCTTCCGAAAGGTCCCCTGAACAAACGAAAAGTTCACGAAAGAAACCCCGCACAAACGGGAAAGAAAGAAACTCCACTCAGCGAAAATCTAACAATGAATGAACACATCTGACTAGAGGCGGCCTCAAGTGACCTTAGACAAAGACCGGCGACAGACATTACTCCGAGCCAAAGGCTTTGACATCGACCGAGGCGGGAGTGCAATACCACGATAGAGCGTAACCGAGGATGCGACAGTGGACAGCGGCGGGGGGCACAAGGCCGGATAGTAGAAGGGTACCAGCCAAAAGCGGGGAAGAGTAGTTGTAACGGAGCAACGCGAAGAGACCAAGAGGAGAGGAGGAGGGGTAGACCCAAGTATCGTAGGAACTATCGGAAACGTGTGCGTGTCTGACTAGGCAGCCTCGAGCGAAAAGTAATCGAAGAGAGCAGAGAAATCGACCGTAGCCTGATGAACATGTTTCTCTTACTGTGAACTCTGATCCCTGCCGTCTGTAACATGGACGCGAGGGTGTTGCCGACCGTGCCAATCTTAAGCGAAAACGCAAAACAATAGCAGAAAGGAGGATGGGACGGGCCCTAAGAAACGGGTGCCCAAGTCCAAATCTATCATAGGGGGGGTGCAGCTCACTAAGAGTGCGGGTAGTGAAAAGTGACGATGATTTCTCATGGTGTTGAGATTTCGTTCACCGAAGGTGTAGAGGAGATGGTTCGTGTTGCATAAGGTAGAGGTTTTCTTTTTTTTCTTTTTTTTTTTCTTTTTTTCTTTTTTTCTTTTTCTCTTTTTTTCTTTTTTTCTTTTTTTCTTTTTTTCTTTTTTTCTTTTTTTCTTTTTTTCTTTTTTTCTTTTTTTCTTTTTTTCTTTTTTTCTTTTTTTCTTTTTTTCTTTTTTTCTTTTTTTCATCTCTTTTTTTTTTTTTTGTGTTTATATTTGTTCATTAAGCCGGCAGCTATCTAGGTACAAAGTCGCTCCAGCTTATCGCCGATATAGACAAAAAACCTTCAACTACAATCCATCCCCTTTCCCTCCCGCTAAAACCATCTGACCCTGCCCGACTAACCTAAACTACTTTGAATAGAGGTGGAGAGCGAAAGCCCAGTACTACTGGTAAAAACTACAGGAGAAACCAAAGGCCTGAAAACATCGAACCAATAAACCTCCACTCAAGTCAACCCTAAAGAAATGCCCCAAAGCGACAGTGAGAAACCTGTGAGCCAAACAAAGAAAACTTTAAGCCCGTCTAGAAATCCAAACCCCTTTGACAAAAAGGGCTGATGAAGTAACCCACTCGAGCATTCACAAAGGTCGTGGTGACTGGAGCATAATGCCCAGCCGGAGAGTTGAGGGGTGGACCAGTGGGAGATCCATATAACTAAGCCAGTGCGGCGGAGACGTCTGGAGCAAGCAGCACGACCTGGTGGTCACCGGAACCCAAACCAGAAAAGATGCATGGCCCTACCCCCTGAGGGGCAGGGTCTGCGGCCGAAGGCTGAAATCCCTTATGACCAAGACTAAGTCAAGACCATCATCAGGGCACAGAGCCAGGAGAGGAGAGCAGTAGGGTGCCAGCTAACGATCGTAGTGTAGCTGGAACCGAGCAAAGGGACGAAAACCAGGAGGCGAGGAAGGAGGGGTAAGCCCGACACCGAGAAGTAGGAAGCATAGGACTACCAAGGGATCACAATTTTTCGACAATGCGACCGTACCGGCCGTAGCGCTCAGGAGATAGTGCAATACCAGAGAACAGAGCCACCAGGGCCACTACTTCACCGATAACCCTAAGCTGCGCTATGCTTAGGAGGAGGTGGAGGGGTTGCCGACCATGCAAATGCTAAGCGAGGGCAATAAAACAAGTGCGGAGAAAGAGGGGGAAGAGCATGAAACCCCATAGACGAAGGCACCCAAATACCTAAGCCATCAGAAGGGAATCAGAGGGAGGAAGGAGGTGGCTGGAGTATCACCCTCCTAGGCAATAAAGGCCATCAGAAGAGGGGAGAGGGATACCAAAACCCACGCTGATGTCTCATGGTGTTGAGATTTAAATTGCTGCAGGTGTAGAGGAGATAGTTCGTTTTACATAAGGTAGAGGAAGGTACCCTCTCATATATCCTGCGAACAAGAACCGGTCGGACGGACGGCCACGACGTATTCGGTGTTACAATATAAGTTATCTTGACTGTAGGTTTTGGTGAGGGGACACAACTCCCGCGGCGACCAGTGTTCACCTAGCGGTGCAATGTCGGGGCCCGAGGGGGGTGAGTTGTATTTTTCCAAAGGAGGTTCTTTGCGCAAGGTATGGTAACTTGCGCCCAGTAATATACCAGGGAGCTCTGTTCCTAACACGAGCTCCCCTCTACTAAGTTGCGTCCCGGATAATTTCTTGGTTTCTAACTACTAATTTACATTCCGATTTGAACTCAGTATGTTATGGATAACAACCGCAAGCGTTTACTTGTCCACCTGTGGAAAACCTTTCGTATAGTATTCGACTTCTTCTAGGCCTGGCATGTCCGGGCTTTCCCTATGAAACTTATCCACCGCTTCTCTGGCGTTTGCCAACCACTCCGGTGGCTCCCAGGTATTTTCATCTTTAGCGCAACCATTCTACTTTACAAAATATCGAAGTTCTTCAAACCTCTTATTTCTACCCCGAATCTTTCTTGTATACGAGATGACCTCGCTTTTTACAATCCTTTCAACTTCCCACTCGAGGTCCCCTTCAACATGTTCAGACTCGAGTGGTCGTTGTTCTCGGTTGGGCCGATCAGAAACCTGATAAGGCTCAAGCAACGAGACGTGAAATACTGGGTGGATTTTCGAACCAGGCGAGATTTCCAATTTGTATGCTCTATTCCCTCTTTGTTCTAATACTGTAAAGGTGCCATAAAGCTTTGGACTTAGCTTTTACGAGGGGCGTTTGGTTCTGATGTTTTTTGCGTTTAGCATTACCAAATATTGGATATTGATGTCTGGCTGTGGAGTCGCATTTCGATCGTAGTATTGTTTTATCGCTTCCCGGGTCTCACTAAACGTCTGTCTGGCTTGGTCATGTATCGTCCGCATCCAATGCTTGTACATTGTCGCCCCGGGATTTTAGGCTTCTCTTTCTTTTATCCATTCTGTCTGCGGGTGGAAGCCATAGTTGGCGAAGAAAGTGGTAATCTTGTGTGCTGCTGCTGTGGAGTTGTTGTAGGCATGTTGGGCAAACGGTAATACCTGATCCAATCATCCTAGTAGTAATTCGCCAGAGAATTTTGCATCCATATCCTAAATGATCTCGGTTGGGAGCCCATGCAGTTTCCAAACTTCTTGAAGGAAGGTATCCACTATGTCCTTCGCGGTCGTGTCTGTCTTTAAGGCAATAAAATGTGCCATCTTAGTGAAGCGGTCTAATACAACCATGATCTGTGTATGTCCTTGGGACTCGGGGAGTTGGGTGATAAAGTCGGTTGAGATTGAAGTCTACGTGGCATAGGGAACTTCCAGGAGTTGGAGTAACCCATACTTTGCGTGTCTTAGAGATTTATTGTGTTGACAATGGTCGCACAATCTGACATAGTCATTGACCCAATCAGTCAGTTTGGCCGAAAAGAAATCCCGTGTGATAATCTTGATTGTCTTTTCCTCTCCGAAATGTCCCTCAACTGTGGAGTAGTGACATCCTTGAGCAATCTCGGTTAAGATATCCTTGTCTGAGGGGATAAATAGTCTTCCCTTGTAGTAGAGCAGTCCGTCATCCACGTCCCAATGTTTTGGCATATCTTCCACTGTTTCTTTTAATCAGCTTAACTCTTCTTTCCTTCTCGTCCAGTCCTCGTCTTCTTTTCCTGCAAGCCTGACTTAGTTCAGGAAATTATCATTCATGGTCTGGAGTCGTATCGCTGCAACTATTTAGGTTGATAGTATTGTCCTTTCTTGAGTCAGGCGGTGATGAGAACCAATGTCTTCGTCGTCAAAGTATTCATTTTCATGGCGGTCAGCATGTAGTATGCATATTATGACTTCGCTTTCTTTTCCCTTCACGAGTCTTTTGATGGATAGAGCGGTCGATCCGAATCCTTGATTTCCACGCTCTGTGTTGTCTAGCTGGTCTACCTACATGACCTCGCTTGTCTCGATTCTTTCGACAATGAGCTGTGCTATGCGATCACCTCTTTTGAACAGGCAGTCTATGTTTGAATGGTTTCGGAGGATTACTCTGACTTCTCCGGTGTAATCAGGGTCAATGACTCCTCCTCCCACCTCTATTCTGTTTTTGCTAGCCATTCCACTTATTGCCGCTAATCTTGCATAGGTTCCTTTAGGTAGTCCTATGGCGATTCCGGTCTCCACCATCGTCTGTCCTCGTCCGGGTATGACACGGTCTTTTAACGCGTATATGTCATGGCCTGCTGTCAGCTTAGAGCCTTTCGTCGGGGTAATCGCTTCCTTGCATAGCTTGTTTATTCGCAGCCGGTTTGTCGACAAAGTTCTTCTTGACACCAGGTTGATTTCTAGTTTCTTTCTTCGTGATATGATTGAGACCTGGAAATAGTCTGGTTTTAAAATTGACTGTTCTTGGTGCGTAGCTCCCCCTTCAGGGCGGTACTCCGGCCGTCTGCTTACAGCATCTGGTTTGCTCCCTTTGGTTCCTGGCTGGTAAACGATTTTGAAATTGAAGTTTACCAGCAACTGGGCCCACCTGATTTGTCGAGGATTCCAAACTTTTGTAGTTAAAAAATATTGGAGGTTCTGATGGTCGGTAAAGACTGTGACTGGCTCTTCAGCTCCGACTAGGTAGTGTTTCCATTCCCTAAGCGCTTCAAGGATTTCTAATAGTTCCCTGTCATGAATATCATAGTTTCGTTTGGCGTCGTTGACCTTTCGGTAGTGGAACGCTACTGGGTGTAATCGCTTCCCGAGATATTGTGACAATACGCAGCCTAGAGCAAAGTCACTGCCATCAGTTTCTACCACTGTCTTTCTATCTGGGTAGACGTGGGCTAGGATTGGTGCTGTCGTGAAGCTCTTTTTTAATTCTTCCAAGGCTTTTTCTTGCTCTTGTCCCCGGAAAAAGGTTTTTTTCACCTCTTTTTCTTGATTTTTTAGGGTATCGGTTATTGGTTTACATATTCCCGAGAAGTTTTTTATGAACCTTTGGTAGATATTTGTAAATCCAATAAAGATCTGTACCTCTTTTACTGACTTAGGGGCCTTCCATCCCATATTACTTTCCACTTTCCGCTGGCTCATTGTCACCCCTTCCGTATTTACGTTGTATCCTGAGAATTCTACCGTCCTAACATGAAACACAGATTTCTTCAGAGAGATTGTAAGATCATGTTGCTCTAATCTTTCGAGTACTATCTTGACTAAATCCTGGTGTTCCTTAAGACTTTTGGAGTAAATTAGTATATTATTAAGATAAACTACTACTCCGTGGTCTAGAAATTCTCTCAGGACTTCATTCATCATAGCTTGGAAGGTGGCTGGTACATTAACTAGACCAAACGGCATGACCTTGTATTCGTAATGGCCGTACTGTGTCCGAAAGGCGGTCTTCCACTGGCCACCTTTTCGAATTTGTATGAGGTGATAGCCATCTTTAAGATCTAGCTTGGTAAAAATCTGGGCTCCGGCGACTCGTTCTCTTAGTTCTGTCATGAGTAGTAAAGGATGTTTATTTAGGATGGTAAGCTTGTTAAGCTGTCGGTAATCGACGCACAATCGTAACCTTGCGTCAGGTTTTGGGACAAAGAGGATTGGTGCCCCCGCAGGAGACTTGCTATGGACTATTGTTCCCTGCGCCAGCATTTTCTTTAAGTATTCGTCTGACTCCTTTAATTGGTATGCTGACAAGGGGTAGACTTGTCCCCACGGCAGTATAGCTTCTTCCTTTAGGTCGATAGAATGATCAAAGGTCCTTCTAGGCGCCAGCATCTCCGCTTTTTCTTCCTCGAACAGTTCTTCGTATTGCCAATACGGCTTTGGCAAATTTTCGAGCTGTACTTCATCTTTGACGGTTGTCCCAATTCTTCCCACCATTTGTGCTTCTTCGTCAAATACCACCGTCTCATCCCACTCGACTATATCTACTATTCCTTCATCTTCAAGGTGGGCGAGGCATTTTGGACTATCAAAACTCCACTGGCTTGGGGCTTGAAAATTCAAGATAGGGTGTTCCTGATGCCACTACCCGAATGGTATAATCATGTCATCGTTTCCTGCGTCAGCTATCTCGCAGGAGACCTCCGTGGTGTGTCCGTTTTTTCCAATTTCTAGCTTTATTGGATGAGAGATGTATTTTCCTCCAGTAGAGGATATTTAGCCGTGGAAGGCCGTGATCAGTAAGGGATTATCCCTTATTTGGTAAGGTATTTTGAGCGTCTGTGCAGTGTTTTCGTTCAACAAGAAGATGTTTGATCCTGAGTCTAACGAAACTCGCATCTTATGGTGTCCTCCGTTTAGCTGTATGAAGGCGTTGCCTTCAGGCCAATCGTAATGTCTTGGGGTTGGTTTAATTCGCTTAGGTACTGGGCCCCTATCTTCGATGAAGCTTTTCATGATAGCTTAGAGTGATTTTATTGGTAACTAAGGTGGTTTGTTACCGTGCCCGCACAGTTTCGGCTCTTAAATCCTCCTCAGATAAACTTGTGTAACAGAAACTATGCTAAACTATCCTATATACATGCTTGTCGCCTAACCAAATATGTTTGAAAATGTAAATAATTTTGCTAATATTGAGATTTGAATGCAAGACCTTCGGTTAACCGCCAAGTTAAAACCGATTAGGATATCCTCTCAGCAAGTATTTTACAACGTAAACAAACTTGTCTTTGGGATCGGGCAGCCCACTAGTACCGGTCTTTACCTCCTGCCGAGGTGTTCCCATCCCAAGGGGTGGTTCGCTTAATTCTGGTACTTCTCTAGGAGTTGTCACTACTAGGGTACGCTTCCCTCTATGGCGGTCTTATATCCCGTGTGTTTCCATACTAGCTTCTGCGAGGAATCCACCGTACCTTCCCCTGCCCTCCAGTCCAAGCCAATTTGTTTTCATATGACGGGAAGCGGTCCGGACATACGTACACCGCAACGCTGAGAGTCCATTTGGGGTCGCGCGCTTCGGCCGACAAGACCACTCGCGAGTGTGTCTTGTTATGGTATAACCCTTAGCACTTATGGGGTTTCTTCCCTTGTGGGTGGGCCATTTTGCTTAGTCTTTTTATTGTGCTTTCGGGAACTATTACGCATGTGGCTTGTGCCGGTGCCTATTACCCACTCGTCGACTGTATTCTGTAAGTGAAAATTTGTACTTTTTCTTTCTAACTGTCTTTGTCCCTTAAGGATTGATACTATCTTCAATAGTCTCTAGGGTCCCCTAGGCTGATAGTCAAAGTCTTGCGGTTCGCTTGCTGGATATCGAATAACTTCGTCTTTCTCAATTGCTTCTGGTTTTTTGACTAAGTACCTTGACCTTCTTCTCGTAGTTTCTATTAACCCACTGGGCTCTAAGTCGGCACTCATACCCTTACGGAGGCTCGCTTTTTAGAGTGCCCCCTTCCAGTTCCATCTCAAGGACTTCTTCAGAAATTTTGGTTCCGGAATTGATAGTCTGACTACCCACTTGCCGTCGCTAGTGGTGCTCAAGAGCTCTCACAGCTCTTCGTCGTCATTAAAGGTCCATGTCAGGGGCCTTTGACTCGCCTGTCGCGAGCTTTCTCCCCGGGTATCATCAGCCATGGTGGCTACCCAAGGTCTATTTGGACGCGATAGGTGGTTGAATCGTCAAGGCGATTTTTTCTTAGATTGGGGTTCCAAACATTTGATCCTTACTGCATTGACCTTGATTTCCTTCTGACAGTATTTGCAACTGTGGTTTGGCAGTGTAGATCTTGTGCATTGGCCGGCAGCTTTCCGTTCCTCAATCGTAGATTGTTTGATTCCCTTATGGGCATTTGCCCACACCCTATGCATAATTTTTTGTCTAGGCGCCGCCTTCTCTTTCTTCTCTTTCCTCTTTGCCCCTTGCCCCTTCTGGTACGCTACTTTTTCCTTAGCAGAGTATTGTCGCTTTGGTTTTTTCGTCGTCACCCGTGAGGTGTCTTTATCTCACTTTCGTTTCCCACTTGAGACCGATCCCGAGCTGGTACTTTTTAGTTCTTGTCTTTCTTTGAAATCTTCCTCGGCCTGTGTGGCTGTTCCAACAGCTTCTAACCATTCTGAGTCTAGAATGTATTCCCAAATTGACAATCCGCGGAGCGCTTCGGCTGAGAGGTGATCTTCGATAATTTTCCTCCACATGACTCCGGACATCTTGACATGGATATTGAGGTTCTCCATCTCTAAGAGGCACTGGTTTATGTGACCTTTGTATTTGAAGTTTTCCATAGATCAGAGGGATTTTTCAGCTTTGAGTATGGGACCAAAGCGTCGCTTGACTTCTTCGGCGAAAACTTCCCATAGGTCATAACCTTCCTGCTTGGTGGCTCCAGGCTCTCCAGTCATTCCTTTACGGTAGGCGATGGTGAAGGGTGCAACTTGTTTCCCTTCCATTTTGCTAAGAGCATAGGTGATTCTATCAGACTCTTTTTTCCACTACCACTTATTTCGTCTGAACTAATCTCGACAGGCTATTAACCAAAGTTACACATTTTGGTGGTCGTCGTGTTTGGAGACAAAAGGGGCTTGAGCTGTTCGACTTGATGTCTTTCATAATGCCTTGCCCATTATTTTGGCGAGCTTTCGGATAGCATTCTCGTCAACATTATCTGAGTCTTCATCGTCTTCTGACTCACTACTATCATCTGAGGGGGGACCTCCGTCTCCTCCACCTCCGGTGGCGGATCGTTCTTCTCGTTCTTCTCAGCCATCTCTACCCTGTCGGTCTCCTACTTCCCCTCCTGCCGGGCTTCCAGATACTCCTTGATCTCTTGGGGGTTGCGGTCTCCCGTTTCTACCTCCTGCTGCCGCCGTCGTATCAGATGTAGGGTCTGACTCCTTCTGTTTACCTTTGACCTGTCTCAACAAGCTCTGGAGCGTTTCTTGCATTTCAGCTAGCTGGCTAGCTTGTTTTCCTCGAGCTCGTCTTTGTTCTTTGAGCAGTCGATCCAGGCTCCCGAGTTCTTGTCGGTGTTGAGCTTTTTCTTCTTCCAGAGCTCTATCTAGCATCTGGTCTCAAGTAAACGAAGCTGAGCCTTCCCCTACAATAGCACTTGCTAACTGAGAGCTGACGTTTTCGTGGCGGGTCTGTCTTTCGTCCTGTGTCATCAACCTTTTGTTTAAGGCTTGCTGGGCACTTATAGCCTCGCCTTTAACTAGTCCTATGAGACAGTTGATTTTGGCAAATTCGGCCTCAACAAAGCGTTCCCCCTGAGCTAGCAGTGGTCGGACGTTCTAAAGCTCCTGGGCCGCATGTTGGTCTTCTGGGGTGAGGACATTGAAGGCTAGATGCTGGGCATCTATGCTATGGGCTAGGTGTGAGACAAAAATATTCAGGAGCTCGCTTACTTGGATTAGGCGGAGTTCTCCTTCTGCGGTGGGGAGAGGATTTTGAGCCGACCCGAGAAGGCCTGGGTTGGACCTTTGTCTAGCCATGAACCAAGTACCGCTTCCTGGATTCGCGGAGGGCTGTCTGGAATGATGCAGTTTATCGGTGGTATCAGTCACCGATCGGGCATTGCTTGAGGCTAACTCATCATCGCCTATATCCATAGGTTCGTCTCCACCTTGTCTTGGGTCAAGACCGGACATCATGTAAGATGAAGAAGGGGTTTACTTATCTTTCTAGATTGTGCCACTGTCTTCTGATCTTAGCGGTCAGAGTCTCGTCCCACTCTACTTCATTATCTTCCTTTGTGGACTGTTCCCACACAAAGTCGTATCCTTCCAAGTATTGGTAGAGGGATTTTAGGTGTTTGGTGGTGACTATATTTCGTGGATCAGTCAACGACTGATATGTCTCGAAGTCCGGTTCGGTGCATGCTTCAGATTGCAAGACTTGTGTGATAGAGGGTATAGGGATTTCTGGATGGGGTTCGATAATTGAGATAAGAGATATCTCAATTTTATACTGTCTTTGATCTTCTGAAGTTGAAGATCTTTGGGCGGATAGAGCTGTGCAGTAGAGAGTAGTCTGACTCATTTGTTTCCGTAATATAGAGAATAATAATATACTGTTATGGGGGTAGTGTAATGGAAGAGTGTTATTACGCTATGGCCCTAATCGCTAATAGGGGTTTGGAGAGTATCGTCTAGGGACACAAATGTTTTAAGATAAAAGAAATCGTGCGATAAAATTTTTAAAGTAGTAACATGTATATATTGTTAAGGTCTCTTCTCCGTTGCTTGTTGTTTGTATAAGCTACGAAGACACCTGGATAGTTATATTCCGCATGTGGGTGTTCGCGGGTTACATAATCTTTCTATATAACTAAGTATCTCTTACGCTTTTCTCCAACTTCAACAGATGTGGGAACCCTTTCTGACCCTGAAAACTTCGGCACCCATACGCGACTTGTAGACACATAAGAACTTTTATTCTACGATGGTGTGGACACCGCTCGTAGTGTTCGTACGATCTTTTATCCGAAGCGAATCAAGTTACGAATAATCACCCAACTTTGTCAACGCAGAAACACTACCCGCTGAACCGAAGATGACCAGTCTTCTTTTTGTCAGCTCGGTCAGAAACCAGACTGCATATGCGTCTTGCGGTTTCGTCTACAGGCATTATACGACTCTTGACTATGAATCGAACCAATGGTTACGATTATAGTTATCGCTCTTATGCTAACAGGTCCTTTAGGGATTCCCTGACCCCCTTCCGGGGTATAGACAATCGTTCTAGTACTGGGCGACTTTCCAGACTGAAGTGTCTAACTTTCACGCAGATTTTCGTCCTGTTACTTAATGACAACTCTTTGATCTAATATCTTAGAGGGCTTGTGACTTTATGCGACGTCGTCGGATTCGGATGCTTCCACCTGCATAAGGTAGAGGTTTTTTCTTTTTTTCTTTTTTCTTTTTTTTTATATCATGTATTCATTGTTATGGTACAAGAACTCGCATGCAGCGCTAGCTATGGCGTAAAGAAAACCTTAATCCCAAAAACCAATAACAAAATAAACTCTCAAACACAACATCTCCAAACTGTGTCAAGTACTCGACATGTTACCAACATACGGAATTCAACAGCAAGTAAAACCAACACAACACAAGCTTAGCAAGAAAAATCATAAACACATATAAGCAAAGTAAACTCAAGCATTCTACCTCAAGTAAGACATAACGGGGATGAATCAAAAAGCCCTCTGGCAACAGGGGACGAAGGAAAAACCATTGAAACGGGTGAAGACATCTCGTAGGTAGCCATGGTGGGAGGAAAATTGGTGCACGTCTCATTTATATAAGAGCCGAGTCCTAGGAGGAGTTGGGCGGAGGACCAAATTGGGGAGTCAGCCCCGACGGAGAGCACACCTTGGAGGTGGTGGGCCCTAGGGATAGCTTTGGTTTCACAGCGGAGGACGGCGTGGCTGAAAGTCTCATTCTCTTCGCCGCATAGGGGGCAGAGGGGGGAGAGATCAAGTTGGGACCAGGTGGGGTGGGCGGCCAGATAGCTCTTCTGGGCCAGCATTTGGTGAATTCAACCAGCCATGAACTTGCCTAGGCCCATGAACGGATGCGGAGTCGTAGTGAGAGGAAAAGAATAGTAAGCCGGTGGTGGGGTAGTTGCTTTCCACGAGTCTAACATCATGGCGCGGGCCCAACGGTGGAGAATGAAGTACGAGGCTTGCATGAGTGGCTCTGGCGGGATGGCCGGGAGATCCGGAAGTAAGGCTGAGTCCAGGAGGGGGAGAGACGAGGAGCCCTCAATGAGGGGAAGGACGAGGTGAGCGAGAGCAGCAACCGGAAGGTGAGTTTGACCGGGGGTTTTCATTCGGGGGTAGACCAAAGGAGGGGCCTGACATTGGGGTCAAGGCCCACACATAGAGCCCTTAGGTTCTCTGCATATCGGTCGTGAAGGGCCGAGGGAAAGGACGAGTGGAGGCGGGCAGCCGCCGGGTTGATGGAGGGAGGGGAGCAACAGAGGCGTAGGGCCGCCATACGGCGGTTGTTGCCGAGGAGTCCTGGAAGGGGGGGGAGTGCAGCTTCCGCAGCAAGAATGGCGGTGGGTATGGCCCTAAAACAGCTTGTGACCCATCTCTGGACGAGAGGCCAATGGATGCCAATCTTATGGAGGAGTCCTTTGGTTGGGACAAAGAGATCGGCCCCGTACGAGAGGATGGGAAAGATAAGTAAGTATGCCAACTTGTGGCAGAGGTGTGGGGAGACCCCGGATCCTGCGCCAGACAATCTCCTCACGGCCGCGAAAGCAGCTTGGGAAAGGGCGAGACGACGGGAGAAATGAGCGGTGGTCGAAATATTGGGAAGAAACCAGTAGCCCAGCCAACGGAGCTGAGAAGAAGACATGGCCATCCAGGGCAATGAGAGGGGGTTTAGGGTCACCCGGCGGGTCCCTCTGGTGTGGAGTACGCTAGTGAATAAGTTCCGTCTTAGGGATGGACAAGCCAACTCTGACTGCTGTGGCCTTTGCCTTCATAACACCGAAGGTTCTATGGAGCAGCCTAACATTGGTAGGGTATGAGGAAGAAGCAACAGTAACAGAAAAATCATCAACATAAGACAGAATAACCCCTCTGGGGACTGCCACATGTAAACAAGAAACAAAAATAACAAACAACAAAGGGGAGATAGGGGACCCTTGTCGGGTACCCACGGTAACAGAAGAAAAAATCTTAGGAGAGCCCTGAAATAACAAACAACACCTTCTGTCCATTAAAAAGGAAAATACCCAAGAAACAAAATAACGATTAACCATCTTCCTGCGAAGGAGGGAGCAAAGGATGGAGGCATCGACATTGTCAAAGCCGCCTTTGATGTCTAGGAAGAGGGAGGAGACTTTCCTGCGGGACCTCTGCAGCGTGCGTACGGAGTCAACCATTGCGGTGCAGGCATCGAAGGAGGAGAGGGTTGGGAGGGAGCCACACTGGTTGGGGGATAGCAGCCCCTGGAAGCGGGCGACAGCAGAGAGATGGGACGCGACAATCCTCTCGAGGATCTTGGAGACAGTTTCTAGGAGGACGATAATGCGGAAAGAGGCTGGCGAGTCATAGGAGGCCTTCCCAGGCTTGTCGAGTACTACGCCATGCGCCCTTTTCAGAGAGGCAAGGTGATGGTCATATAGCAGAAGCGGGGCCAGGAGGGTGGTCAAAATGTGTGGGCAGGCTTTATGGAGGGCCTGCCACACAGAGTAGGGAATAGAATCTGGTCCCAGAGCGGAGGACGGAGAGCACTTGGATAGAGCAGCGGCGACCTCATCCCCAGTGAGGGTCGGGGCATCGCTGAAGGCGGAGAGATTGGCAGGCAGAGCGGGAGTGGGATGACTTGGAAAGAAGTGAGCCAGGAGCGAGGAGTTGATGTCCAACGGAGTGACAGCGTCAGGGAAAGATGGAAAGCGCGAGACGGGACGACCCAGGGAGAATTTCTTGACTGGCCAAATGGAGCGTGGAGTGGCTTCAGCCAGGAGAGATCTCCAGTGGGAGTTCTTAGCATTCTTGATTGCCTTGAAGTACCCGTTCTTGGAGAGCTTGGCCGCCGTCCAATCTTGTGACGAGAGGGAGGCCCTGGCCTTGCGAGATGAGGAGTGGTATTCGCGACGGAGGATCGACAGTAGTGGAGACCACCACGGTTTGGATCTGCTGGAGGGACGGGAGAGCGGAGTGTGGCTGATCAAGAGCGAGGTGACAGATCGAAGGGCGGAGTCAAACCAAGCCTCAAGGGCAACTCGGGGGGGGTTTACCGGAGGGGGAGGGAGCGCAAGGGCATCTAAGAGGTGAGAGAGGGATATTTAATCTGTCAAAAGCCAGTTGGGGGCAGGGGGAGGAGGGTGCAGTTTGGGGTGTTGCAAACAGATGGAAATAGGAACATGGTCTGAGCTGGTGGAAGGTAGCAGCGTGTCCTAACTTTGAACAAAAGGACGCAGCAACGAAGAACAAGCAAAATCAATAACAGAAGGTCTGGCAGAGCCACCAAGGGGAAACCTCGTGAAGACCCCTGGGGTATTCAAGAGGGAGAAACCCAGTTCGGAAGCTCTTTGAAAGAAAGGAAAAGACACAGCCAGCTCCTGTTCGGAGTGACGGCAAGTGGGATCCGCAAGGGGATAGTGTAGGTTGAAATCTCCCACCACAAGGAGGGGAAGTGAGGAGGGAGGAAAAGCAACGGAAGGCGACACTGAAACGTCGCCCTTCCACTTGCCCGGGAGATTGTATAGGTTCAAAATGCGAAAAGAAGGAAAACCAACATCAAACAAATCATTTGCAAACACATCAAGTGAAAATACATCGGCCCTCTCCCCAGAGCTGGGGAGGACTGAGACTTCTTTCTGAAAAGCCAACGAAACATAAAAGGCAACCTTGGGTTTGGGGCATGAAGAGGAAGGAAAGTAACTATCAAAACCTTGAAAGGACGGAAGGCGGCCTTTCCAGAAGGGGGGATCTTGCAGGGCCACTATGGCTGGGTAGTTGGGGGAGTCAGCAAAAGAATTAAAGAAAGAAAGAAACACATTCCAGCTCCCTAGGCAGTTGTGTTGAACGAGATGAAGCGAGCGGAGGGGGGCTGGCCCCCTCAGGTTATCGGGCGGGGTGTTAGACATCTACTGGTGCGAGGCCGAAGAGTCTCTAGGGGCAGGGGAGGGGCTGGGGTCCACATCAGGGAGTGGGCGGCCAGACCTAGAGGGAGGACGGTAGGACGAAAAGGATGGCATCGGCTTTGGAGTGGTGAGGGGATCGGCCCCAGAGGGGATAGGCCTAGATTGAGGAGTGCTAAGCACCGGGTCTTGAGGGGGGGGAAGAGGGGCCATGTCTGAGGGATCCATGGCGTCAGAGTTGCCGGGTGGGCCTACAGGTGTGGGGCTGGTGAGAGGACGTTCGGGGCAGTCTCTGTCCCAGGCGGAGTGAGGGCCATGGCAGTTAGGGCACCTTGCCGGAGAGGCTATGCAAGGATCAATGATGGGGCGAAGATTGCCCTCTTTAGGGGAGGTGGGGTTGGAGCAGCGGTGGTCGGCCTTGGAGTGAGGGCCCCCACAGAGGTGGCAGACAGTTGATTCCTTGCACAGAGGTTTTATATGCCCAAACTTCCAGCAATTGAAACACTGGCTTTGGGCGTTGGAGGAGTAGGCCCTTTTGACATCACAATTGTCGCCAAAGAGGAGGATACGGGGGGGATCGGTCATGCGCCATGCCAAGTCCGCTGGGACATGGACGACGACTGAGAAGGCTTTTTTCCCGTTAATTCAGGCTTCTCGGTCAGCATTGAGGAAACGGGAGCGCGTGATAATCAGATTCTTGGCGTTATCAATGCTGGCAAGTAGTAGGGGGTGAAGTTCTTCATCTGTGTCGGGATGGGTGTCCATGGGGAGACCATGAATGGCAAACTTGACATCAGTGGGGGTGTAGCGGAAGTGTTCCCAGGGATTGTTGCTGACTGGGAAGAACTGGTTGAGCCTCGCAGCGAATGCGTCAAAGAAGGGGGCGTAGCAAGAGGCGGGGACGAGGGGATCAGCCACAGTGAGAGAGACAGCACCTTTCGGGCTGACCGAGACTCTTAAGGACTTTGGGAGATCAGAGACAGCTTCCCGTAGGACGGAGGCAGCCATATCGGGGAAAAGAACGCGAATGGAGGATTCCTGGGGGTGGGGACAATGGGTCGAACGAGGGGCCAAGAACCTTCTAGTAGCGCTGGGGAGAGGGGCAGGACCCTTCGGGGAGGCGTCCTGCGTGACCGCCGCGACTTTGTTAGCAGAGGTGCTATTGGGGGAATTCTTACCCTTCGCCTTGGATTTGGCCTTATTGGCTCTGACCGCGGCATTAAACTCAGAGGTACCACCGTGAATGACCTGGGCATATGATTTTGCTTCAGGGGGGGTACGAGGAGGGGGGGGGCAGGCCTGGTGGGAGGGAGCGAAGAGGAAGGGCCAGAGGGGCCAGGGTGAGTGTGAGGAGGAGGTGGGGGAGGGGGGCGACCCCCCTTCTGGGAGGCTACTGCGGAAGGGGTGGCGACCATCCTGTGTGACATGTCCTGGAGGGCATCCCGGACTTCACAGAGTTGCTTGCTAGGGGAGGAATTAGTGACCTGAGACTGCAGGTCGTAGACTGAAGAGCGGCGCTCCTCCAACTGGGAGCCCAGTGAGTTGACCGCGTGGAGGGAGGCGCACAGCAGAGGGAGGAGGGAGCTTTCACCGATCGAGAGGTTATCGCACTCCTGAGGAGTCAGAGAAGGCAACTGCTCCAGGGTGAAGCTGACGAGGGAACCGGTTCGTGAGAAAAGTGAGGCCAGAAAGCGGGCCTCAGAGGAGATCTCCGAGGTAGAGGGAGTAACAGAGCAGGGCCCGGGTTGGGACTGGAAGAGTGGGATGGGGGGGCCGAGTGGCTCCATGGCTGGTTGGAGGGGGCGTGAAGCCCGACGTAGAAAGACAAAGGGGTGAGGGTGGGGATCGTGCACTAGAAACTATGGTGTTGTGAAAGCTATGGTCAGGACAATAGAGGGCTCGGAGCGTGTTGCATAAGGTAGAGGTTTTTTTCTGTTTTTTTCTTTTTTTTTATATCATGTATTCATTGTTAAGGTACAAGAACTCGCATGCAGCGCTAGCTATGGCGTAAAGAAAACCTTAATCCCAAAAGCAAAATAACAATGTAAAAACTCAAAACATCTTCTCCAAACTGTGTGAAGTACTCAACACAAAACCAACATACGGAATTCAACTAAAAGTAAAATCAAAACAACATAGCCTTAACAAGAAAAACCATAAACAAACACTATTGTTGAAATAAAACCAACATTTTAAATCAAGTAGGACGTAACAGTGACAACTTGAAAAAACCCCTAGGAGCGGGTGAAGAGGGAAAAACCATTGACACTGGAGATGACAGCTCATACGAGTCCATCGTGGGAGGAAAATTTGTGCACGTCTCATTGACAAAAGAGGCGAGGCCCAGAAGGAGTTGGGCGGAGGACCAAAGTGGGGAGTCAGCCCCAACAGAGAGCACGCCTTGGAGGTGGTGGGCTCTAGGGATAGCCTTGGCTTCGCAGGGGAGGACAGCATGGCTGAAAGTCTCATTCTTCTCGCCACACAGGGGGCAGAGGGGAGAGAGGTCAGGTTGGGACCAGGAAGGGTGTGCGGGCAGGTAACTTTTCTCTGCCCGCATTTGGTGGATACGTCCGGCCATAAACTTGCCTAGGCCCATGAAGGGGTGCGGCTTTATGGTGAGGGGGAAGAGGTAGTATGACGGAGGCGGGAAAGAGGCCCTCCATGAGTTCAGCATCATGGATCGGGCCTTTCGTTTGAGGGTGTGGTAGGAGGCCCGCATGAGGGCTTCCGAAGGGAGGTCTGGGAGATCCGGTAGAAGGGACGAGCCTAAAAGGGGAAGGGGTGAGGCCCCCTCTAAGAGGGGGAGTACCAGGTGGGCGAGGGCGTCGACCGGGAGGTGAGTTCTGACGGGAGGTTTCCTTTCGGGGGTGGACCAGAGGAGGGGCCTGACGTTGGGGTCGAGGCCTATGCAGAGGGATCTGAAATCTTCCCTTGTCCGATCTGGGAGTGCCAAGGGAAAAGTTGGATGGAGGCGGGCTGCCGCAGGATTGATGGAAGGAGGGGAGCAACAGAGTCGAAGCGCCGCCATGCGGCGTTTGTGATGGAGGAGCACTGAAACGGGAGGGAGAGCTGCTTCTGCAGCTAGGATGGTGGTGGGAGTGGCCCTGAAGCAGTTGGTGACCCATCTCTGGACGTAGTGCCAGTGAATATCCATTTTGCGGAGGAGCCCTTTGGTTGGGACGAGGAGATCTGCCCCATAGGTCAAAATGGGGAAGATGAGCGAGTAGGCCAGCTTGTGGCAGAGGTGAGGGGAGGCCCCAGCACCCGCGCCCGAGAGCCTTCTGACTGCTGCAAAGGCGGCTTGGGAGAGGGCGAGGCGCCGGGAGAAATGAGCGGTAGACGAAATATTAGGAAGGAACCAGTAACCTAACCAGCGGAGCTGGTCTGCGGGGAAAAACACTTGGCCATCCAAGGCAATTGGGGGGGGTTTCGGGTCGCTTGGGTGGTCCCTCTGATTTGGGGTGCGCCAGTGAATAAGCTCCGTTTTTGGGATGGAAAATCCAACTTTCACCGCTGTGGCTTTGGCTTTCATGACCCCAAAGGTTCTCTGAAGCAGCCTAACATTGGTACGGTAAGAAGAAGAAGCAATGGTTAAAGAAAAATCATCAACATAAGACAAAACAATCCCCTTAGGGAGAGAAACATGTAAACAGGAAACATAAATAACAAACAAAAGAGGAGAAATAGGGGACCCTTGAGGGGTGCCAACTGTAACGGAAGAAAAAACCTTAGGAGACCCTTGAACCAACAAACAGCACCTTCTGTCAGTTAAAAAGGAAAAAACCCAGGAAACCAAATAACGATTTACGGCCTTCCTACGAAGGAGGGAGCACAGGATAGAGGCATCAACATTGTCGAAACCACCTTTGATATCGAAAAAGAGGGAGGAAACTTTCATTCGGGACCTTTGTAGGGTGCGGACAGTGTCAACAATCGCAGTACAGGCATCGAAGGAGTAGAGGGTGGGCAGCGAGCTGCACTAATTGGGGGACAGGAGCCCTTGGAAGCGGGCGACCGCAGAGAGGCGAGAGGCGACGATCCTTTCCAGGATCTTGGACACGGTTTCTAGTAGGACGATGATGCGAAGGAAGCCGGGGAGTCATAAGAGGCCTTTCCAGGCTTGTCCAGGACCACCCCATGGGTGCGCTTTAGAGAGGAGGGATGATGACCATACAGAAGAAGGGGGGACAGGAGGGAGGTCAAGATGTGAGGGCAGGCTTTGTGAAGAACTTTCCACACCGGAGTAAGGAATAGTGTCTGGTCCAGGAGCAGAGGACAGAGAGCACTTCGAGAGGGCCGAGGAGATGTCTTCGGCAGTGAGGGCCGGGGCATCGTCAAAGGCAGAGAGTCTGGCGGGAACGGGAGGAGCATGCCGTGTTGGGAAAAAATGAGCCAAAAGTGAGGAGTTGATGTCCATTGGGGTGGTAGCGTCGGGGAAGGACGGGAAACGAGAAAGAGGTCGACCTAGAGAGAACTTTTTGACTGTCCATATGGAGCGAGGGGTAGCCTCAGCTAGGAGGGATCTCCAGTAGGAAGTTTTAGCCTGCTTGATGGCTTTGAAATAACCGCTTTTGGAGAGCCTAGCAGCCAACCTATCCTGAGCAGAGAGGGAAGCCCTAGCTTTGCGAGATGCGGAGTGATACTCTCTTCGGAGCAGAGAGAGCAACGGAGACCACCAGGGTTTGGATCTATTAGAGGGGCGGGATAGCGGGGTATGACTGATCAGAAGCGAGGTTACTGAGCGTAGTGCGCATTCAAACCAAGTTTCGAGGGCAATAAGGGGGGGGGTCCACTGGGGGGGGGGGGATGGTAAGTTCAGCTAGTAGGGGGGATAGAGCGGCCCAGTCGGTCAAAAGCCAGTTGGGAGCTGGGGAGGGGGGATGCAACTTTGGGTGTTGAAGAAAAATAGAAATAGGCACATGATCTGAGCCAGTAGAGGGCAGCAGAGTATCCCAGCTCTGAAAAAAAGGATGCAAAGATAAGGAAGAAAACGCAAAATCAATTACAGAAGGCCTGGCAGTGCCTCCAAGGGGGAACCTCGTGAAAATACCTGGGCTGTTCAAAAGGGAAAAACCCTGCTCGGAGGCCCTCTGAAAAAATGGAAAAGACAGGGCCAGCTCCTGCATGGAGTGACGGTGAGAGGGATCCGCAAGGGGATGATGTAGGTTAAAATCTCCAACCACCAAGAGGGGAAGTGTAGAAGAGGGGAAGGCAACTAGGGGCGGGACTGAAACCTCGCCCCTCCTTTTGCCCGGAAGATTATACAAATTCAAAATACGAAACGATGGAAAACCACTCCCAAATAAGTCCTCTGCAAACACGTCAATTGAAAAAACATCCGACCTCCCAATAGAATTGGGGAGGACCGAGACATCTTTTTGAAAGGCCAACGAAACGTAAAAAGCAACCTTGGGTTTGGGGGAGGAGGTAACAGGAAAGAAACTATCAAAACCTTGAAAAGTAGGGAGACGACCCCTCCAGAAGGGGGGGTCTTGAAGGGCCACAACGGCCGGATAGTTAGGGGAGTCAGCAAAAGAATTAAACAGAGAAAGGAACACATTCCAGCTCCCTAAGCAGTTGTGTTGAACGAGATGAAACGAGCGAAGGGGGGCCGGCCCCCTCAAGTTATAGGAGGAGGTGTTAGATATCTACTGGCGCGAGGCCGAAGTGTCTCTTGGAGCAGGGGAGGGGCTTGAGTCTGCATCGGGGAGCGGGCGGCCAGACCTTGAGGGAGGGCGGAAGGACGAAAAGGAAGGCATCGGCCTGGGGGTTACGAGGGGATCAGAAGCAGCCAGGACGGGCCACGGCTCAGGAGTGTTTGGTGCAGGGTCACGGACGGGGGCAGGGAGGGTGGTCTCAGAGGTGTCCATGGCGTCAGAGTCGACGGCAGGGGCCACTGGGGCGGGGGTGGAGGGTGGTCTCAGAGGTGTCCATGGCGTCAGAGTCGACGGCAGGGGCCACTGGGGCGGGGGTGGAGGGTGGGCGCTCGGGGCAATCTCTGTCTCTAGTGGAGTGAGGGCGATGGCAGTTGGGGCATCTGGCCGGGGAGGCGATGCAGCAGCCGAGGATGGGGCGAAGATTGCCTTCTTTGGGGCAGGTCGGGTTCGAGCAACGATAGTCGGCTTTGGCATGTGGGCCGCCACAAAGTTGACATACAGTTGATTCCTTGCATAAGGGTTTCAGGTGCCCAAATTTCCAGCAGTTGAAACATTGGCTTTGAGCATTTGAGGAGTAGGCCCTCTTGACTTCGCAGTTGTCGCCAAAGAGGAGGATACAAGGGGGGTCGGTCATGCGCCATGCCAGGTCCGCTGGGACATGGGCTACGATGGAGAAAGCTTTTTTTCCGTTAGTCCTAGCTTGACGATCCGCATTCAGGAAACGGGGAGCTGGTGATGATTAGGTTCTTGGCATTATCAACGCCAGCAAGCAGAAGGGGATGAAGTTCCTCATCTGTGTCTGGATGACCATCCATGGGTAGGCCATGGATGGCAAACTGAACATCAGTAGGGGCGTAACGGAAGTGTTCCCAAGGATTATTATTGACCGGGAAAGATTGGTTAAGCCTTGCGGTGAAGGCGTCAAAGAAGGGGGCATAGCAAGAGGCTGGAATGAGGGGGTCAGCCACAGTGAGGGAGACAGCGCCCTTCGGGCTAACCGAGACTCTGAAAGACTTTGGAAGCTCGGAGCCGGCATCGCGAAGGACGGAAGCAGCGATTTCAGGCAAGCGAACACGAATTGAGGATTCCGGGGGTGGGGGCAGTGAGTTGTGCGGGGGGCAAAAAACCTTCTGGCAGCGCTGGGGAGAGGGGCAGGACCCTTGGGGGAGGCTTCCGGCGCAGCAGCCGCAACTTTGTTAGCAGAGGTGGCAGGTGGGGAATTCTTTCCTTTCGCCTTGGTTTTGGCCTTATTGGCTCTAACTGCGGCATTAAACTCAGAGGTACCACCATGGATGACCTGGGCGTAAGATTTGGCTTGGGGGGCCTGGGAGGGGGGGGGAGCGCCATTAGAAGGAGAAAGCGTCGGACGAGGGCCAAAAAGGCTTGGGTGAGCGGTTGAGGGAGCTGAGGGCGGGGGGGGGCGACCCCCTTTAGGAGGAGCCCCACTGGGAGGGGGGGTGACCATCCTGTGTGATAGGTGGCGAAGGGCATCCCAGATTTCCCGGAGTTGTTCATTAGGGGAGGAATTAGCGACCTGGGACTGCAGGTCATGCACTGAGGAATGGAGCTCCTCCAGCTGGGAGCCAAGTGAGTTGACCACGTGAAGAGAGGTGCACACCAAAGGGAGGAGAGAGCTCTCGCCAATCCAGAGGCCGTCGCATTACTGGGGGGTCAGAGATGGGAGCTGTTCGGGGGTGAAGCTGATGAGAGAGCGGGTACGTGAGAAGAGAGAGGCTAAGAAACGAGCCTCGGGGGAAATCTCAGAGGTAGAAGGAGTAACAGATGAGGGCCATGCGTGAGGCTGGAAGAGCGAGATGGGGGGACCAAGAGGGTCCATGGCAAGTCGAGGGAGGGTATGAAGCCCAAAGGAATATGATAAAAGGGTGAGGGTGGGGATCATGCACTAGAAACTGTGGTGTTGTAAAAGCTATGGTCAGGAAAATAGGGGGCGCAGAGCCTGTACTTAAGGTAGAGGTTTTTTTTTCTCTTTTTTTTTTTTTTTTTTCCCTTTTATATTTGTTTGCTAAGCCGGCAGCTATCTAGCTACAAAGTCGCTTCCAGCTCATCGCCGATATAGACAAAAAACCTCCAACTACAGTCCATCCCCCATCCCCCTCGCTAAAACCATCTGACCCTGCCCGACTGACCTAAGCTACTTTGAATAGAGGTAGAAAGCGAAAGCCCAGTACTACTGGTAAAAACTACGAGAGAAACAAAGGCCTGAAAACATCGAACCAAAAACCTCCACAGACGTCAACCCCAAAGAAAAGCCCCAAAGCGACAGTGAGAAACCTATGAACCAAACAAAGAAAACTTCAAGCCCATCTAGAAATCCCAACCCAATGACGAAAAGGGCGGATGAACCAACCCACTCTAGCGTACACAAGGGCCGTAATGACTGGGGCATAAAGCCCAGCCAGAGAGTCGAGGCGAGGACCAGAGGGAGATCCATATAACTAAGCCAGCGCAGCGGAGAGGTGTGGTGCCAGGAGCGAGACCCGGTGGTCAACAGAACCCGGACCAGAAAAGTTGCATAGCCTTGCCCCCTGAGGGGAAGGGCCAGAGGCGGAAGGCTGAAATCCCCTAGGAACGAGACAAAGTCAAGACTATCATAAGGGCACAGAGCCAAAAGAAAAAAGCAGTAGGGTGCCAGCCAAAGATTGTAGTATAGCTATAACCGAGCAACGGGACGAAAACTGGGAGGCGAGGAAGGAGGGGTAGACCAGACACCGAGAAGTACGAAGCAAAGGACCACCAAGGGATCATAGCTTTTCGACAATGGAACCGTACCGGCCGTAGGGCTCAGGAGATAGAGCAATACCAGAGAGCAGAGCCACTGGGGCCCCTACTTCACCGATAACCCGAAGTTGCGCTATGCTTAAGACAAGGTGGAGGGGTTGCCGACCGTACAAATGCTAAGCGAGGGCAGCAAAACAAGTGCGGAGAAAGAGGGGGAAGAGCATGAAAGCCCATAGACGAAGGCACACAAATACCTAAGCCATCAGAAGGGAATCAGAGGGAGGAAGGAGGTGGTGGAGCATCACCCTCCTAGGCAACAAAGGCCATCAGAAGAGGGGAGAGGGACACCAAAACCCACGATAATTTCTCATGGTGTTGCGATTTCAATCGCCGGAGGTGTAGAGGAGATGGTTCGTGTGGTACATAAGGTAGAGGTTTTTTTTTTCTTTTTGTTCTTTTTTCTTTTTTTTTTTTTTTTTTATATCATGTATTCATTGTTAAGGTACAAGAACTCGCATGCAGCGCTAGCTATGGCGTAAAGAAAACCTTAATCCCAAAAACTATAACAAAATAAACCCTCACACCAAGCATCTCCAAACTGTGTCAAGTACTCGACACATTACCAACATACGGACTTCAACATCAAGTAAAATCAAAACAACACAAATCTTAACGCGAAAAGTCATAAACACGTATAAATAAGGTAAACTCAAACAATAAACCTCAACACGAACCATCTCCTCTACACCTCCGGCGATTGAAATCTCAATACCATGAGAAATCATTGTCACTTTTCACCTCCCGCACTCTGAGTGAGCTGCACCCCCCCCTATGATAGTTTCGGACTTGGGCACCCGTTTCTTAGGTCCTAGCCTATCTTTCACTTCGCTTTTGTTTTGCTTCTCGCTTAACATCTGCACGGTCGGCATCACCCTCGCGTCCATGTTACAGACGGCTGGGATCACGGTTCGCAGTAAGAGAAAACTTTTCACCAGGCTACGGTCGATTTCTCTGATCTCTTCGATTACGTTTCGTTCGAGGCTGCCTAGTCAGACACGCACACGTTTCCGATAGTTCCTACAATACTTGGGTCTACCCTTCCTCCTCTCCTCTTGGTTTTCGTCCCGTTGCTCGGTTACAGCTACACTTCCCCTCTTTTTGTCTGGTACCCTACTACAGCCCGGCCTAGTGCCCCCCGCGGCTGTCCACGGTCGCATCCTCGGTTACGCTCTGTCGTGGTATTGCACTGCCTCCTCGATCGATGTCAATGCCTTGGGCCCGGAGTAATGTCGGCCACCGACTTTATGTCAAGTTATTTAGGCTGCCCCTACGGAGATGTTGTTTTATTCTTTTGTAGGTTTCTGAGTAGTGGAGTTTCCCTCATTTCCCGCGTGTGCGGGCTTCCTTTTGTGATCCTTTCGTATGTTCAGGGGGGCTTCTGAAGGGTTTTCTGCATCTTCCTGCTTGCTCGCTGAGAGTATTTTATTTTACTTTTTTGAGGGTGAGATGTGCGGTTGGGCCCATACCATAGGGTCTTGGGGGCGTGGTTTTGATCCCATGAGGGAGAGATGCGAGGTTTTTCTTGGCCATAGCTAGCGCTGCATGTCTGGTTTTTCCTGGTAGTTGTACGAATAAAATGCAAAACTGAGATAAAAAAAAAAAAAAAAAAGAAAAAAGAAAAAACAATAAACCTCAAGTAGGACGCAAAGGAGATGACTCGAAAAAACCCCTTACGACTGGGGACGAAGGAAAAACCATTGAAACGGGGGAAGACAGCACGTAGGTCGCCATGGTGGGAGGAAAATTGGTGCACGTCTCATTTATGTAAGAGGCGAGGCCTAGGAGGAGTTGGGCGGAGGACCAAAGTGGGGAGTCAGCCCCTACGGAGAGCACGCCTTGGAGGTGGCGGGCCCTAGGAACAGCTTTAGCTTCGCAGCGGAGGATGGCGTGGCTGAAAGTCTCGTTCTCTTCACCACAGAGGGGACAGAGAGGGGAGAGATCAGGTTGGGACCAGGTGGGGTGGGCGGCCAGGTAGCTTTTCTGGGCCCGCATTTGATGAATTCGCCCAGCCATGAACTTGCCTAAGCCCATGAACGGGTGGGGAGTCGTAGTGAGAGGAAACAAATAGTAAGCCGGTGGTGGAGCCGTGGTCTTCCACGAGTCTAACATCATGGCACGGGCCCTACGCTGGAGAATGAGGTAGGAGGCCCGCATAAGGGCTACCGAGGGGAGAGCAGGGAGGTCCGGCAGCAGGGCCGAGCCTAAGAGGGGGAGAGGCGAGGAGCTCTCCCTGAGGGGAAGGATGAGGTGAGCGAGAGCGTCGACAGGGAGGTGGGTTCTGACGGGGGGTTTTCGTTCGGGGGTGGACCAGAGGAGGGGCCTGACATTAGGGTCGAGGCCTACACATAGAGCCCTTAGGTTTTCTGCGTATCGATCTGGGAGGGCCGAGGGAAAGGACGTGTGGAGACGGGCAGCCGCCGGGTTGATAGTGGGAGGGGAGCAGCAGAGGTGGAGGGCCGCCATGCGGCGCTTGTGGGCGAGAAGTACAGCGAGAGGGGGGAGGGAGGCCTTCGCGGCTAGGATGGTGGTGGGAGTCGCCCTAAAGCAGTTTGTGACCCATCATTGGACGTGATGCCAATGGATGTCCATTCTGTCGAGCAGTCCTTTGGTTGGGACGAAGAGGTCGGCCCCGTACGAAAGGATAGGAATGATAAGTGAGTACGCCAACTTGTGGCAGAGATGGGGGGAGACCCCGGAGCCTGAGCCGGACATCCTCCTAACGGCCGCGAAGGCAGCCTGAGAAAGGGCGAGGCGACGGGAGAAGTGTGCTGTGGTCGAAATGTTGGGGAGAAACAAATAGCCCAGCCAGCGGAGCTGGGTGGCGGGGAAAAAAACCTGTCCGTCCAGGGCGATAGGAGGGGGTTTTGGATCACTCGGGTTGTCCTTTTGGTGAGGAGTGCGCCAGTGTATAAGTTCCGTCTTAGGGATGGAAAAGCCCACCTTGACTGATGTGGCTTTGGCCTTCATAATACCAAAGGTCCTCTGAAGCAGCCTAACATTGGTGCGATAAGAAGAAGAAGCAACAGTAATAGAAAAATCATCAACATAGGACAAAATAACCCCTCTGGGAACTGCCACATGTAAACAAGAAACATAAATAACAAACAACAAAGGAGAAATAGGGGACCCTTGAGGGGTGCCCACTGTAACGGAGGAAAAAACCTTGGGAGAGCCCTGAAATAACAAACAACACCTTCTGTCAGTTAAAAAGGAAAAAACCCAAGAAATTAAATAACGATTAACCATTTTCCTACGAAGAAGGGAGCAGAGGATAGAGGCATCAACATTGTCGAAACCACCTTTGATATCCCAAAAGACAGAGGAAACCTTTCTACGGGACCTCTGCAATGTGCGGACGGAGTCTACCATTGCAGTGCAGGCGTCAAAGGAGGAGAGGGTTGGGAGGGAGCCACACTGGTTGGGGGACAGGAGCCCCTGGAAGCGGGCGACAGCAGAGAGGCGAGAGGCGACAATTCTCTCAAGGACCTTGGAGACAGTTTCTAGAAGAACAATAATGCGAAAAGAAGCTGGCGAGTCGTAGGAGACCTTCCCAGGCTTGTCGAGGACGACACCATGTGCACGCTTGACGGAGGCGGGGTGATGGCCATATAGCAACAGCGGGGCCAGGAGGGTGGTCAGAATGAATGGGCAAGCTCTATGGAGGGCCTTCCACACGGAGTAGGGAATGGTGTCTGGTCCAGGAGCAGAGGACGGAGAGCACTTGGAGAGAGCAGCGGCGACCTCTTCCGGGGTGAGGGTCGGGGCATCGCTGAAGGCGGAGAGGTTGGCGGGCAGAGCGGGGGAAGCACGAGTTGGAAAGAAATGAGTCAGGAGCGAAGTGATGATATCTGACGGAGTGACGGCATCCGGGAAAGATGGAAAGCGCGAGACGGGGCGGCCCAGGAAAAACTTTTTGACTGTCCATATGGAGTGTGGGGTAGCCTCGGCCAGCAGGGATCTCCAGTGAGAGTTCCTAGCGTTTTTGATTGCCTTGAAGTACCCATTCTTGGAGAGCATGGCCGCTATCCTATCTTGCGAAGAGAGGGAGGCCCTGGCCTTTCGGGAAGCGGAGTGGTATTCGCAACGGAGGATCGACAGTAGTGGGGACCACCACGGTTTAGATCTATTTGAGGGGCGAGAGAGCGGGGTGTGGCTCATTAAGAGCGAGGTGACCAAACGAAGGGCGCAGTCAAACCAAGCCTCGAGAGCGCAGCGGGGGGGGTTCGTTGGAGGGGGAGGGAAAACAAGGGCATCGAGGAGGGGAGAGAGGGCCACCCAGTCTGTCAGAAGCCAGTTGGGGGCAGGGGGAGGGGGGTGCAGTTTGGGGTGCTGCAAAAAAATGGAAATAGGAACATGATCTGAACCGGAGGAAGGTAAGAGTGTATCCCAACTTTGAACAAAGGGACGCAACAGCGAAGAAGAAAAAGCAAAATCAATAACCGAAGGTCTGGCAGAGCCACCAAGGGGAAACCTCGTGAAGACCCCCGGGGTATTCAAAAGGGAAAACCCCAGCTCAGAAGCTCTTTGAAAAAATGGAAAAGACACAGCCAGCTCGTGGGCAGAATGACGGCGAGAGGGGTCAGCAAGAGGATGATGTAGGTTGAAATCTCCCACCACGAGGAGGGGTAGTGAGGAGGGAGGGAAAGCAACAAGGGGCGATACCGAAACGTCACCCCTCCTTTTGCCCGGAAGATTGTACAAATTCAAAATACGAAAAGAAGGAAAACCAACACCAAACAAGTCATTTGAAAACACATCAAGTGAAAATACATCAGCCCTCTCCACGGAGCAGGGGAGGACCGAGACTTCTTTCTGAAAAGCCAATGAAACGTAAAAAGCAACCTTGGGTTTTGGGGATGTAGAGGAAGGAAAGTAACTGTCAAAACCTTGAAAGGACGGAAGGCGGCCCTTCCAAAAAGGGGGGTCTTGAAGGGCCACAATGGCTGGGTAGTTGGAGGAATCAGCAAAAGAATTAAACAATGAAAGAAACACATTCCAGCTCCCTAAGCAGTTGTACTGAACAAGATGAAGTGAGCGGAGGGTGGCCGGCCCCCTCGAGTTTTCGGAAGGTGTGTGAGACATCTACCGGCGCGAAGCCGAAGTGTCTCGAGGGGCGGGGGAGGGGCTGGGGTCCACATCGGGGAGTGGGCGGCCAGACCTTGAGGGGGGGCGGTAGGACGAAAAGGATGGCATCGGCCTAGGGGTGACAAGAGGGTCGGTTCCGGAGGGGAGAGGGCGAGATTCCGGGGTGTGTGGGACCGGGTCTTGAGGGAGGGGGAGAGGGACGACCTCCGAGGTGTCCATAGCATCAGAGTCAGCGGGAGGGGCGATGGGGGGGGGGTTAGCAAGGGGCCACTCGGGACAGTCTCTGTCCCTGGCGGAGTGAGGGCCATGACAATTTGGGCATCTGGCCGGGGAGGCTATGCAACAGCCGAGGATGGGGCAAAGGTTACCTTCTTTGGGGCAGGTAGGGTTGGAGCAGCGGTGATCGGCCTTGGAATGGGGGCCTCCGCATAATTGGCAGATAGTAGAGTCTTTGCATAGAGGTTTCAGATGCCCAAACTTCCAACAGTTGAAACATTGGCTCTGAGCGTTGGAGGAGTAGGCCCTTTTGACTTCGCGGTTGTCGCCAAAGAGGAGGATACGGGGAGGGTCGGTCATTCGCCATGCCAAGTCCACAGGGACGTGGACAACGACAGAGAAAGCTTTCTTGCCGTTAGTTCTGGCTTCACGGTCGGCATTGAGGAAACGGGAGCGGGTGATGATCAGGTTTTTGGCGTTGTCGACGCCAGTGAGCAGCAGAGGGTGGAGTTCCTCATCTGTGTCCGGGTGGGCATCCATGGGCAGGCCGTGGATGGCGAACTGGATATCAGTGGGGGCGTAGCGGAAGTGTTCCCAAGGGTTGTTGTTAACCGGGAAGGACTGGTTAAGCCTTGCAGCAAAGGCATCGAAAAAAGGAGCGTAACAAGAGGCAGGAACGAGGGGGTCAGCTACTGTGAGGGAAACAGCGCCTTTTGGACTAACCGAGACTCTGAAGGACTTTGGAAGATCAGAGCCGGCTTCCCGTAAGACGGAGGCAGCGATATCTGGAAAGCGGACGCGAATAGAGGATTCCTGGGGGTGGGGGCAATGGGTTGAGCGAGGGGCGAAAAACCTTCTGGCTGCGCTGGGGAGAGGGGCAGGACCCTTTGGGGACGCGTCCTGCGAGGCGTCCGCGACTTTGTTAGCAGAGGTGCCGGGGGAGGAATTCTTACCTTTTGCCTTGGACTTGGCCTTGTTGGCTCTGACCGCAGCGTTGAACTCAGAGGTACCACCGTGAATGACTTGGGCGTACGATTTTGCCTGGGGGGGCGCATGAGGAGGAGGGGGGGCAGGCTTGGGGGGCGGGAGGGAAGAGGATTGACAAGAGGGACCAGGATGCGAGACTAACGGAGCTGAGGGGGGGGGGCGACCCCCTCTTTGAGGGGGGGCACTGGGGTGGGGGGCGACCATCCTGTGCGATAGGTCCCGGATGGCATCCCGGACTTCTCGGAGTTGCTCATTAGGGGAGGAATTAGCGACCTGAGACTGCAGGTCGTGGACTGTAGTGGGGAGCTCCTCCAACTGGGAGCCGAGTGAGTTAACCGCGTGCAGTGAGGCTCATACTAGGGGGAGGAGAGCACTTTCGCCGATAGAGAGGTTATCGCATTCGTGAGGGGTCAGAGAAGGAAGCTGCTCGGGAGTAAAGCTGATGAGGGAGCGGGTGCGAGAGAAAAGTGAGGCCAGGAAACGGGCTTCGGGGGAAATCTCTGATGTAGAGGGAGTGACGGATGAAGGCCCAGCATGGGGTTGAAAGAGCGAGATAGGGGGACCAAGATGGTCCATGGCGAGTTGGGGGTAGGCGTGAAGCCCAACAAGATTAGGGGGAGAGGTGAGGGTGGAGATCGTGCACTAGAAACTGTGGTGTTGTGAAAGCTATGGTCAGGAAAATAAGGGGCGTGGAGCGTGTTGCATAAGGTAGAGGTTTTTCTTTTTTTTTTCTTTTTTTCTTTTTTTTTTTATATCATGTATTCATTGTTAAGGTACAAGAACTCGCATGCAGCGCTAGCTATGGCGTAAAGAAAACCTTAATCCCAAAAACCAATAACAAAATAAAAACTCAAAACATCTGCCCCAAACTGTGTCAAGTACTCGACACAATACCAACATATGGAATTCACAGAAAGTAAAAACAAAACTACACAAGCTTAACAAGAAAAATCATAAACCATAAACGTAAAATAAAGCAAAATTTAACATTTTAGCTCAGGTGGGACGCAAGGGAGATGACTCGAAAAAACCCCTTTCTGCCTGGGGAGAAGGAAAAACCATCGAAACAGGAGAGGACAGCTCGTAGATGGCCATAGTGGGAGGAAAGTTGGTGCACGTCTCGTTTATGTAGGAGGCGAGACCTAGGAGGAGGTGGGCAGAGGACCAGAGTGGGGAGTCAGCCCCGACGGAGAACACGCCTTGGAGGTGGCGGGCTCTAGGGATACTCTTGGCTTCGCAGCGGAGGATGGCGTGGCTGAACGTCTCGTTCTCTTCCCCACAGAGGGGGCAGAGGGGGAGAGATCAGGTTGGGACCAGGTGGGGTGGGCGGCCAGGTAGCTCATTGCATAAGGTAGAGGAAGACCTCCTCTCATATATCCTGCGAACAGGAACTGGTCGGACGGACGGCCGCAACGTATTCGGTGTTACAAGATGGGTCATCTTGACTGTGGGTTTTTTGGTGAGGGGACACAACTCCCGCGGCGACCAGTGTTGACCTAGTGGCCTAACATCGGGGACTGAGGGGGGTGAGTTGTATTTTTCCAAAGGAGATTTTTGCGCAAGGTAGGGTAACTTGCCCCCAATAATGTAGTGGGGAGCCCTGTGCCCAACATGAGCTCCCCTCTCCTAAGTTCCGTCCTGGATACTTTCTTGGTTTCTAACTACTAATTTACATTCCTTTTCGAGCTCAGCATGGTAGGGGTAAAAACCACAAGCGTTTACTTGTCCACCCGTGGAAAACCTTTCACATACTACTCGACTTCTTCTAGGCCCGGCATGTCCGGGTTTTCCCGATGAAACCTATCCACCTCTTCTCTGGCATTTGCCAACCCCTCCGGTGGCTCCCAGGTATTTTCATCTTCAGCGCACCCGTTCCACTTTACAAAATATCGAAGCTCTTTAAACTTCTTATTTGTGCCCTGAACCTTTCTTGTATACGAGATGACCTCGCTTCTTACAATCCTTTCAACTTCCCACTCGAGGTCCCCTTCGACGTCTTCGGGTTCGAGCGGTCCTTGTTCTCAGTTCGATCGATCAGAAACCCGATAAGGCTCAAGCAGTGAGACGTGGAATACAGGGTGTATCTTCCAGCGAGGCGAGATTTCCAACTTGCAAGCTCTATTCCCTCTTTTTTCTAATACTTTAGAGGGGCCATAGAGCTTTGGACTTAGTTTCTTCGAGGGACGTTTGGTTCTAATATTCTTTGCGTTTAGCAGTACCACATCTCCGACCTCGATGTCAGGTTGTGGAGTCGCTTTTCGATCGTAATATTTTTTCATCGCTTCGCGGGTCTTATTCAACGTCTCTCTCGCTTGATCATGTATCGTCTGCATACAGTGTTTGTACATTGTCGCGCCTGGATTTTGAGCTTCTCTTTCTTTCATCCATTCTGTCTGTGGGTGAAAACCATAGTTGGCGAAGAAAGGTGTAATCTTGTGTGCTGCTGTCTTGGAGTTGTTGTAGGCCTGTTCGGCTAATGGTAAGAGCTGATACCAATCGTCCTGGTCGTACTTAACGAAATTTCGCAAGTACCCTTCCAGTACTTGGTTGGATCATTCCGTCTGACCATCCGTTTGTGGGTGATAGGCGGTCGACATTCGCCTTTTGATTCCCAGCTTCTTGCACAATGATTCCCAGAATTCGCCCGAGAATTTTGCATCCATATCCGAAATGATTTCAGTAGGGAGCCTGTGAAGTTTCCAAACTTCTCGAAGGAAGGTGTCCACTACGTTTTGTGCAGTCGCGTCTGTCTTTAAGCCGATAAAATGTGCCATCTTGGTGAAGCGGTCTACTACGACCATGATTTGGGTATGTCCTTGGGACTCGGGGAGTTGGGTTATAAAGTCGGTTGAGATTGAAGTCCACGCGGCATAGGGGACTTCTAGGGGTGGAAGCAACCCATACTTTGCATGTCTTGGGGATTTGTTGTGTTGACAATGGTCGCATGATCTAACATAGTCATTGACCCAATTCGTCAGGTTTTCCCAATAGAAATCCCTCGTGATAATCTCGATTGTCTTTTCTTGTCCAAAATGTCCTGCTACCTTGGAGTCGTGGCATCCTTTTGCGATCTCGGTTAGGATGTCCTCGTTTGAGGGAATGACAAGTCTTCCCTTATAGTAGAGCAGTCCGTCTTCAACGTCCCAATGTTTTGGCATGTCCTGCGCTTTTTCTTTTAATCGGCTTAACTCTTCTTTCCTTCTCGTCCAGTCCTCGTCTTCCTTTCCCGCCGACCGAACTTGGTCCAGGAAATTGTCGTTCATCGTCCGGAGTTGTATAGCCGCAACCATTTCCGTCAATAGCATCGTCTTGTCTTGAGTCAGAGGGGGATGAAAACCAATGTCTTCTTCGTCAAAGTACTCGTTATCTTCTCGGTCCGCATATAACATGCTTACCATAACATGGCTTTCCTTTCCTTTGATGAGTCTTTTAATGGAAAGAATGGATGACCCGAATCCTTGGTTACCGCGCTCTGTGTCGCTTAGCCCGTCAACTTCCATGGCCTCGCGTGTCTCAATTTTTTCGACAATGAGTTGCGCTATGCGATCGCCTCTTTTGAACAGGCAGTTAATGTCTGTATGGTTTCGGAGGATTACTTTAACTTCTCCACTGTAGTCGGCGTCCATAACTCCTCCTCCTACTGCAATCCCGTTTTTGCTGGCCATTCCGCTTCTTGCCGCTAACCTTGCATAGGTTCTTTTTGGCAGTCCAATCGCAATTCCAGTTTCTATCATCGTCTGTCCTCGTGCAGGTATGATACCGTCTTTTAAAGCGTATATGTCATGGCCTGCTGCTAGGTTGGAGCCTTTCGTCGGAGTTATCGCTTCCTTGGATAGCCTTTTTATTCGTAACCGGTTTGTTGCCAATTTCCTTCTTGACACCAGGTGGATTTCTAGTTTCTTTTTTTGTGATATAATTGAAACTTGGAAATGTTCTGGCTTTAAAATTAACTGTTCCCGATGCGTAGCTCCCCCTTCAGGGCGGTACTCCGGCCCCTGCTTAAACCATCTGGTTTGCCGCCTTTGGTTCCTGGTCGGTAAACGATTTTGAAATTGAAGTTTGCTAGCCACTGGGCCCATCGGATCTGGCGAGGGTTCCAAACTTTTGTGGTTAAGAAATATTAGAGGTTTTGATCATCGGTAAAGACAGTGACTGGCTCCTCGGCTCCGACTAGGTAGTGTTTCCATTCCCAAAATGCTTCAAGGATTGCTAAGAGTTCCTTGTTGTGGCTCTCATAGTTTCTTTCGGCGTCGTTGAGTTTTCGGGAGTGGAACGCTACTGGGTGTAATCGTTTTCCAAGGTATTGTGATAACACACACCCTAGAGCGAAGTCACTGGCGTCGGTTTCTACCACTGTTTTTCTGTCCGGATAGAAGTGTGCTAGGATTGGTGCTGTCGTGAACCTCTTTCTCAGCTCTTCAAATGCTTTGTCCTGTTCTTGCCCCCAGTAAAAGAGTTTTTTCACCCCTTTCTCTTGATTCTTTAGGGTGTCGGTTATTGGTTTACATATTCCAGAGAAGTGTTTTATAAACCTTCGGTAGAAATTGGCAAACCCAATAAAAATTTGTACCTCTTTTACTGATTTAGGGGCCTTCCATCCCATAATGCTTTCCACTTTCCGCTCGCTCATCGACACTCCTTCAGTATTTACAATGTATCCCAAGAATTCTACCGTGTTGACATGAAACACGGATTTCTTCAGAGAGACCGCAAGATCATGCTGTTCTAATCTAGCGAGTACTTTCTTTACTAAATCCTCGTGTTCTTTAAGACTTTTCGAGTAAATTAGTATATCATCTAGATAAACTACTACTCCATGGTCCAGGAATTCTCTCAGGATTTCATTCATCATAGCTTGGAAGGTGGCTGGTGCATTAACAAGGCCAAACGGCATGACCTTGTATTCGTAATGGCCGTACCGTGTCCGAAAAGCGGTTTTCCACTCATCGCCTTTTCGAATTCGTATGAGGTGATAGTCATCTTTGAGATCTAGTTTGGTGAAGATCTGGGCTCCAGCGACCCGTTCTCTTAGTTCTGTCATGAGCGGTAAGGGATATTTATTTAGGATGGTAAGCTTATTTAGCTGCGGTAGTCGACACACAATCGTAACCTTCCGTCTGGTTTTGGGACAAACAGGATAGGTGCCCCAGCGGGAGATTTGCGTTGGACTATTTTTCCTTGTGCCAGCATTTTCTTTAGATATTCGTCTAATTCCTTTAATTGGTATGCTGACATCGGATATACCGGTCCCCATGGCGGTGTGGCTCCTTCCTTTAAGTCGATAGGATGATCGTAGGTTCATCTCGGTGCCAACATCTCCGCCTTTTCCTCTTCGAATAACTCCTTATATTGCCAATATGGTTTGGGTAGACTTTCGAGCGGTACTTCATCCTTGAAAGTCGTCCCTATTTTTCCAACTACTTGTGCTTCTTCGTCAAACGCCACCGTCTCGTCCCATTCGAACATATCTGCTATTCCTTCATCTTCAACATGGGCGAGGCATTCGGGGCTATCAAAACTCCACTGACTTGGAGCTTGAATATTCGAGATGGGGTGTTCCTGGTGCCACCATCCGAATGGTATAATCATATCGTAGTTTCCTGCATCGGCTATTTCGCAGGAAACCTCAGTTGTGTGTCCGTTTTTTCCAATTTGTAATCTTATTGGGTGGGAGAAATATTTTCCTCCGGTAGTTGAAATTTGCCATTGAAGGCCGTAATCTGTAAGGGGTTATCCCTTACTTCGTAGGGAATTTTGAGATTTCGTACGGTGTTTTGGTTTAGTAGGAAGATGTTTGATCCAGAGTCCAACAAAACTCGTATCTTATGGCGTTGTTTGTCTAGCTGTATGAAGGCGTTGCCTTCAGGGCAATCGTAATGTCTTGGGGTTGGTTTTACTCGCTTAGGGGCTGGGCCCCTTTCTTCGATAAATCTTTTCATGGTGACTAGACAGGTTTTATTGGTAACTAAAGTGGTTTGTTACCGTGCCCGCACAGTTTCGGCTCTTAAAGCCTCCTCAGACAAACTTGTGTAAGAGAAACAATGCTAAACTATCCTATGTACATGATTGTCGCCTCATCAAATATTTTTGAAAATCTAAATAATTTTGCTAATATTGAGATTTGAACACGAGACCTTCGGCTAACCGCCAAGTTAAAACCAATTAGGATATGCTCTCAGCAAGTCTTGTGCAATATAAACAAACATGTTTCTTGGATCGGGCAGCCCACTACTAGCGGTCTTTACCTCCTGCCAAGGAGTTCCCATCCAAAGGGGTGGTTCGCTTCATCCTGGTACTTCTCTAGGATCTATTGCCACTAGGGTGCGCTTCCCTGTATGGTGGTCTTACGTCCCGTGTATTTCCATACCAGCTTCGGGAGGAATCCACCGTACCTCCTCTCATTCCTCCAGCCTGAGCCCATTTGTCCTCATGTGACGCGAAGCGGTCCTGACGGACGTACACGCCAACTCTAAGGTTCCATTTGGGGTCGCGTCCTTCGGCCGACAAGACCACTCGTTATTGTGTCTTGTTATGGTGCGCCCTTAGCACTTATGGGTTTTTTCCCTCGTGGGTGGCCCTTTTTGCTTGGTCTTTGTTATCCTGCTTCCGGGAACTATTACGCAGGTGCCTTGTGCCGGTGCCTGTTACCCACTCATTGACCGTATCCTGTAAGCGAAAACCAGGCTTTTTCTTTCCAACAGTCTTTCTCCCTTAAGGATTGATACTATCTTTGATAGTCCCTAGGGTCCCCACTGCGATACTCGAATGCTCGCGGTTCGCTTGCTGGATATCGAGTAACTTCGTCTTTGTCAATTTTCTCTGGTTTTGACTAAGTACCTTGACCTTCTTCTCGTAGTTTCTATTAACCCACCGGGCTCTAAGTCGGCACTCATACCCTTACGGAGGTCGCTTTTAGAGTGTCCCCTTCGAGTTCATCTCAAGGACTTCTTCAGAGGTTTCGGTTCCGGAATTGATCGTCCACTACCCACTTGCCGTCGCCAGTGGTGCCCGAGCTTCATAGCTCTCGTTGTCATCGTTAAAGGTCCAGTCAGGGCCTTTGACTCGCCTGTCGCGAGCTTTCTCCTCGGCTATCGTCAGCCACGGCGGCTACCCGGGTCTATTTGGACGCGATGGGTGATAAATCGTTGGGGCATTTTTCGTAGTTGGGTCCGAACGTCTGATTCTTACTGCGTTGACCTTGATTTCCTTCTGACAGTATTTCCACCCGTGATTTGTCAGTGTACATCTTGTGCATTGGCCCACAGCTTTCGTTCGTCGATGGTAGATTGTTCGATCCCCTTATGAGCATCTGCCCATACCCATGCATTATCTTTTGCCTAGGCCGCCTTCTCTTTCTTTCTTTCCTCTTTGCGCCTGCCCCTTCTGGTACTCTGCTTTTTCTTAGCCGAGTATTGTTTCTTTGGTTTTTTAGTTGTCGCCCGTGTGGTGTCTTCGTCTCGCTTTCGTTTCCACTCGAGGCCGATCCTGGACTGCTACCTTTTAAGCCCTGTCTTTCTTTGAAGTCTTCCTCGGCTCGGGTTGCTGTTCGAACAGCGTCCAACCATTCTGAGTCGAGGATATATTCTTGCATGGACAATCGTCGGAGCGCTTCAGCTGGGAGGTGATCTTCGATAATTTTCCTCCACGCAACTCCGGACATTTTGACATGGATGTTGAGGTTTTCCATCTCTAAAAGGTACTGGTTTATGTCTCCTTTGTATTTGACATTTTCCATGGATCGGAGGGATTTTTCTGCTTCGTGTGTGGGACCAAAGCGTCGTTTGACTTGTTCGGCGAAACCTCCCATAGGTCATAACCTTCTGCTTGGTACTCCAAGCTCTCCAGTCATTCCCTTTCGGTAGGCAATGGTGAAAGGTGCAACTTGTTTCCCTTCCATTTTGCTAAGAGCGTAGGTGATTCGATCTGACTCTTTTTTCCATTGCCACTTGTTTCATTTAAAGTGTCTCGACAGGCAATTAACCAAAGTTCCACATTCTGGCTGTCCTCGTGTTTGTAAACAAAAGGGGCTTGAGCGGGTCGACTGGATGTCTTTCCTAAGGCTCTGCCCATTATTTTGGCGAGCTTTCGGATAGCGTTTTCATCGACATCGTCTGAGTCTGCGTCGTCTTCCGACTCATCACTATCATCTGAGGGGGGCCTCTATCTCCTCCACCTCCAGCGGTGGTTCCCCTTCTCCTCCTTCTCTGCCGTCTCCATCTGTGGTCTCCTCCTCCTTCCGCTGGGTTCCAGATACCCTTGATCCTCGGGGCAGCCGTGCTCCGTTTCCACCACCTTCTGCGCCGCCGTCATGTCAGGTGTAGGGTCTGACTCCTTCTGTTTCCCTTTGACCTGTCTCAACAAGGTCTGAAGTGTCTCCTGCATTTCGCTATGGGTAGCTTGTCAGCCTTCTCTCGTCTTTCTTCTTCGAGCTGTCGATCAGGTTTCCAAGCTCTTGTCGGTGCTGAGCTTTTGCCTCTTCCAGAGCTGTGTCTAGCATCTGGTCTCGAGTAAACGAAGATGAGCCTTCTCCTACAATAGCACTTGCTAATGGGAGCTGACATTTTTGTGGCGGGTTTGTCTTCCGTCCTGTGCGTCAACCTTTCGTTTAAGGCTTGTTGGGCACTGATAGCCTGTCCTTAACTAGTCCTATGAGACCGTCGATTTTGGCGAACTCGGCCTCCACAATTGTTTCCCCTGAGCTAATAGTTGTCGACCTTCCAAAGCTCCTGGGCCGCGTGTTGGGCTTCTGGAGTGAGGACATTGAAGGCTAGATGCTGGGCATCTATGCTGTGGGCTAAGTTCGGTACAAAGACATTCAGGAGCTCGCTTACTTGAATTAAGCGGAGTTCTCCTTCTGCGGTGGGGAGAGGATTTTTGGTTGATCCGAGAAGGCCTGTCTTGACCTTTGTCTAGCCATGAACCCGGAACCACTTCCTGATTCTCGAGGGCTGCTGGAATAGTGCAGTTTGTCTGTGGTATCTGTGACTGATGGGACGTCGGTCGAGGCTAACTCGTCATCGCCTATGTCCATAGGTTCGTCTTCACCTTGTCTTGGGTTAAGACCGGACATGATGTAGGATGAAGAAGGGCTTTGCTTATCTTTCCAGATTGTACCACCTACTTCTGATCTTAGTGGTGAGAGTTTCGTCCCACTCAACTTCGTAATCTTCTTTTGTGGGCTGTTCCACACAAAGTCGTATCCTTACAGGTATTGATAGAGGGTTTTTAGGTATTCGGTGGTGACTATATTTCATGGATCTGTCCACGATGATATGTCTCGAAGTAGGGTTCGGTGCTTGCTTCAGATTGCAAGACTTGTGCGATAGAGGTATAGGGATTTCTGGATGAGGCTCGATAATTCAGTTGAGGGTTATCTCAATCTTGTATTGTTTTTGATCTTCCAAGCTTGAACATCGTTGGGCGGATAGAGCTGAGCAGTAGCGAGTAGTCTGACTCATTCGTCTTGGTAACGTAGAGAATAACAATGTACTGTTAGGGGGGTAGCGTAATAGATAGAGATTTATCAGGCTAGGGCCCAAATCGCTAAAAAGTGTTTGGAGAGTATCGTCTAGGGAGAGGAATGATTGTAAGATAAGAGTAACGTCCGATAAGAATTTTTAAAGTTGTAACATGTATATATTGTTAAGTCTCATCTCCGTTGCTTGTTGTTTGTATAAGCTGCGAAGAGACCTCGATATTTATATCCGCGTCTGGGTGTTCGCGGGCTACATAATATTCTATATAACTAAGTATCTCTTACTCTTCTTCCGACTTCAACAGAAGTGCGAACCCTTTCTGACCCTGAAAACCTCTGCACCCATACGCAACTTGTAGACACATAAGAACTTTTATTCTACGATGGAGTGGACAGCTCTCATAGTGTTCGTACGATCTTTTATCCGAAGCGAATCAAGTTACGAATAATCACCAAACTTTGTTAACGCAGAGAGACTACACGCTGAACCGAAGATGGCCAGTCTTTTTTCAGCTCCGTCGGAAACCAGACTGATGTGCGTCTTGCGGTTTCCTCTACGGCATTATACGACTCTTGACTATGAATCGAACCAATGGTTACGAACATAGTTATCGGTCTTATGCTAACAGGTCCTTTGGGTTCCCCGACCCCCTTTCTGGGTATAGACTATTCTTCTAGTACTGGGCGACTTTCCAGACTGAAGTGTCTAACTTTCACGCAGTTTCGTCCCGTTACTTAATGACCACTCTTCGATCCAATATCTTTGAGGGCTTTAACTTTATGCGACGTCGTCCGATTCGGTGCTTCCACTTGCATAAGGTAGAGGTTTTTCTTTTTTTTTTTTTTTTTTTTTTTTTTTATATCATGTATTCATTGTTAAGGTACAAGAACTCGCATGCAGCGCTAGCTATGGCGTAAAGAAAACCTTAATCCCAA
>NESQ01000538.1:0-47637 GCA_003070745.1 Tuber borchii | reverse complement strand
CTCAAAAACATCACGATCAACCACAAGCGGGACATGGAGGAACGGCAAAAACTACCGAGCTGATCGGAAGACGATATTACTGGCCAAAGATAAGAGAAACTATCAAAAGATACTCAAGAATTGCGACACATGTCAAAGGACCAAAGTCATACGACATGCACCATACGGACTCCTCCAGTCAAACGAAGCACCAGACCGACCTTGGAAATCGATCGCAATGGATTTATCACAGACCTTCCAAATCAGAAGGACATGATACGATACTAGTCGTCATCGATCGTCTGACCAAAATGAGTCACTTTATTCCATGCAGAAAAAATCTGGACGCACGGCAATTTGCAAAACTGTTTATGAAAGAAATAGTCAGGTTGCATGGGATACCACGAGACATCATCACCGATAGGGGAACGATATTCACGTCAGACCTATGGAAAAAGACAACGGAAGAACTCGGAATCGAGCGAAGATTAAGCACAGCGTTTCATCCTCAAACGGACGGACAAACAGAAAGGACGAACGCGATATTGGAACAATATCTCCGAGCATATATCAACTACCAACAAGACGATTGGTGTGGATATCTGCCACTAGCAGAGTTTGCATACAACAACGGATATCAAGAAACAATCAAGAACACGCCCTTCTTTGCAAACTACGGAATCAACCCCGAATACGAGATGATAGGACACCTCATCCAAGGAAACCAAAAGAAACCAGAAGAAATGACTCAACTACATGAGTCATTACGAAACGAAATGGTGGCAGCCCAATTACGACAAAAAGAATATTACGATCGACACCGAAAACCCGATCCGAACTTACAATCAGGAGATAAAGTGTGGTTACTACCACGAAATATCAAGACCACGAGACCATCAAAGAAACTGGATTACAAGAAAATCGGACCATTCAAAATCTTGGCAAAGATTGGAACGAGCGCTTATAAGCTGGACCTACCGCCATCAATGGCAATACACAACACATTCCACATCTCACTGCTCGAACCTTACCAAGACAACCGATTTCCTTCCCAAATTCAAGAACCCCTCCGCCTATCGAAATCGAAGGCGAACAAGAATACGAACTCGACGAAATAATCGACTCTCGACTCCACTTCGAAAAGCTCCAATACCGAGCTAAGTGGAAAGGATACTCACCAGAACACGACAAAGTCTGGTACCCCTCAGAAAACTTCAACAACGCACAACATGCAATCTTCCACTTCCACCAACGATACCCAAGTAAGCCAAGACTGGGTAGAGCTCAAAATCGAGCTCAAGCCAGACCAAGGATGGGGAGACAAGGAGTCCAAGCCAGGGCCATTTCCGCCTACTAGCCCGGGCTACAACATGCCAACGGAACAGGAACTGAACGAAAGACAAGCGAAGGCCATTGAAACGGCAAAACACAATGGACTATCGTGGACGGCATGTTATGACGACGGGTGCTTCGTGCACATGAGCGAGAAACAAGGACAGGGGTGGTACCCACAAGAACCAAGACTAAAAAAGCGAACCTCGAACGAAGAACACAAAAAGGTACATTGGGAACAATGTTTTCGAAACGACTGCCGGTCTCATAAGAACGAGAAGATCAAAGCCGGCTACTACCCGAGGTCGGAAGGAAGAAAGGAACCCCTTACGAAAAGGGACGAAAAAACGAGGAAAGCGAGAGAAACCGTGAGGACACGGTTGGCTGAAGAGGGGGGCGAAAATTCAGAAACAACGACGGTTCCGGACCCGGAAAGTCTACGAAGGCAGATTGATGAACTGCTGGATGAACGAGACCGCCTCCAAGAACGACTGAAGGACCAACGATTGTTGATTGAAGATCAACAAACAAAAATCTCGGAACAACAACGAGCCCTGGAGGTTGGGAACCTCACCCTCGAAGTTGTGCGCAAGAGGTGGAGGGACTCCAAAGATGTTATTCGGAGAATGCGAAGGGAAGCAAAACGTTTGGGAAGTCGGGTGACGGAACTAGGGCTTTGAGTATCGAGGGACCGATGCTAGGGGGAGAGGGAGCTAATGTCACAAACGGTGACTAGCAAGAGAGGTTTTCACATGACTCATACTTATGAGTCATAGGTTTAGGTATTTTCACATGACTACGCAATAGCGTGTCATTCCTTTGTTATGATTGGTTTATTGTTTTGACATGACTCACGATTGTGGTCATATGATTATGACTTTCGCACATGACTTGTAATTACGAGTCATGGGTTTTACGCATGTGACGCAAGTCGCGCACATGATAGGTTTATTGTGTTTTGATTTGTTAGTTGTTATTGCGCAGTGACTCATATGAGTCAGCTGATGGATTTCACACTATGACTCACTTATGAGTCATAGGGGCATGTGATGCGAAGGATGAGTCATGAGTTGCGGGAAGAACGGTTATAAAAGAGAGCCCTTACGGCCTCTTAGTTTAGAGTTCTTCACGCAATCATCTAAGTTATTTCCTTACAATATACTTTACTTTATCAGGCCGAAGACATAGTGTCTCTCACGAGCTTAGCGATATATTGTACGAGACAGGAGTCGGTATACTCAGCTGTCGTTGTTCGTACGAATTCGAGATAGTACGATTACTATCGAGAAAGAGGTTACCTGCTGCAAGTATCGCCCGAACGGAAGAGGATTGTAACAGCTCCTGTATAAATATAGTTGTTATCGCCCATCTCATTTAGATAGAATAAGAACCAGAACTCCTACCAATCTGCTCCCTCTGCTTCTCACTGGAGGACTGATGCATCGCATTTGCCTGGCTATCTTCCTTCACTCTCATCTCACGATAGCTTCAAGTCTTAGACTAGATTACGACCCTTTCTATCATTTGGATTTTATCTTATTGTTGTTTTTTTGATTACAGATTTTCACATGATGCCTTCCTTCTCCTTGTGTCGTTCGAACTCTATCCTGGCTCTAACCCAACTTGTTCAAATTAACGCCGACTCTTCTGCTTTTTGATAAGGAATTTTCGACGGGACATTTGTTTGGCCCCAATGCTTTGGCCACTCCTTCCATATTGTTTGAAGGGGGGTGGTAATTTTATTTTTCTTTTGTCGACGGATTCGACACTAGCAACTCTGCCATTTGCGAGGACTTTGCAATAGATTTTTGACAGGTTACTTGTTTGGCCCCGATGTTTTGGCCCCTCCTCCCATGATGTTTGAAGGGGGTGGTAATTTTATTTTCTTTGCATCAACCGATTCGATACTGACACCTCTGCTGTTTGCGAGAACTTTGGGATGAATTTTCAACAAGGCGCAGGTTTGACCCTGAAGTTTTTGAATGTTTGGGGTGGCGGAGTTTATGTGGTAGTGTAGTAGTTATTGTGACATGTTATAATGATATATATTAGGTTGTGGAGTGCTGGATTTTTTTTTTGGGTGTGACGGACCCTTCCTGGTGTGGGGGAGGCTTTGGGTAGTATGTATTTGGTGAATGTTTTTTTTTTTGTTTTGCGGGGCCAGTTTGCTGGTGGGGGCCTTGGTAGTCGGCGGGCTACATGGTCCTCAGTAGTGTTTTTGGTGGATGGTATTGGAGGTGGGTTTCTTGTGTTTGGGGGACTGGGCTACAAGGAGGTGGTTTATTTTTGATTGGGATTGCCTGTATGCTACTCATGATCTTGCTTTGTAGTGGTGTGTCACTGGGACTTGCCTGTTACCCTAAGCCTAAGATATATCTGGATGGGCCTCTACTGACGATGGTGTTGACGGAAATTTTGTAGTCTTGGGTATGGTTGTGTGGTTGGTACCACACCAGAGATACTAGAGGCTAGACAGGATTTTGCATTCCGTTAGCTGACCGGATAGAGAGTAATGCTGTGGTGGCCGTATGCCTTGGCTGGCGGTGTCTCCTGATATTAAATAAAATTGATTACTACTAATCTGCTCTACTACTATCCATCCTACTCGCTTAGCATGTCCCGGTAACACCCCTTATACCTGTCTAGTATTATCCACTGGCACATAGAATAGATAGTACTTTAGTTCACACTTTGAACATATAGCCTATCAAATGTATACCCTGTACCACTATAGATTATGATAGATTCAGCGGTAGAGTAAAGAAGGAGTATCAAGAAAGAAGAGTATGTTAGCAACCACTGTCTCAACTACAATTTCTTAATGCTACTGTGTAATACTACACTCACTGTACAAAATATATAGCCCCAGTAACTTAAATTCCCAGTTGCCATATACCTCTGACCCATAATGAATTTTTTAGAAATATATACAAGAAATTCATATTTGATTATGATAATATTATAAGAATTAAAAATAAATTAAACAGCTACTAAAATGAAATAAAGTTAAAAAGAGTTACAAAGTCAAAAATAAAAATAAAAATAGGATGGCTTAATTGAGCATGTAATTCTGTTACTAGTCTACTTATTCTTCTGATAACTATTTGACTAGTTTATATTAAAGATACCATACTCTTCCATATAATAGCAAGTCTATCGAGAAACCTAATAATAACTTGAATTTGATAATAAATAACAAAGTTATTCTCTCTGTAAAATGGAAAATTACTCTATATATAATAAAATGAGTGAAATTAGTATCTAAACTAAAAACAGATAGAAAATAACTAAAGTGAAATATTTAAGGTCAGGAAGAGAGTATTTAGTGCAATCAACATGAGAGGTATTATAACCTGCTCCTAGGTATTGCGAGATTCCCAGAGGGAGAGCCGGCGATACTGAAGGACAGGAGTGGAAGCGTCGAGTGGAATCTCTGTAAGAGATATAAGAAAGATGAGGGACAAATAGAGTGACCATTCAACTTGTAGTATATTGAAGAAGAGTGTTTCTGTGAGGCTTGAGAGTTCGAATCCTTAGGGGATCTCGAGCTCTTTAAATACAAATAAAATATAACCAAATATCCTGTCCAAAGAGCAAACATCAAAATGCAAAGCTACATGAGTAGCGAAACTTCTAAGTCCTAAACAAGGTCATAGAAGCGACAGGATATAACTAACAAAACAAGTAATGAAATTAAACAAAGAAGGGATTGCTACTGATGTATTAATCCAATAATACATAGTAGGAAAGCGTAGAGTATCCTTATTGGGAACAAAACCAAAGGGTGCAAATAAGCAAGTAAAGGAAGGTACTACCCAATAGGAAACCCTAACAATAAGGAAGGTACAAGGATGGAATATGCGTTACTAGGGAATTCTAAATAGGCAATATCCCATGTCAGTATAGTGAGTAGCAGAGATAATAGTAGATTCCGTTACATTCCCCCTAACAGAAAAATAAAACAAAAGAGAGGTACATGATTCCGTTAGGCTTCCATCTCGGTTTCTTCAAGGGAGGGGAGAGAGTAACAGGTTTCAGTCTCGGAGTAGTCACAGTCTTGGATTGGTCTCCAAAATCCGTCAGGGTCAAGCTCTGGTGATAGAGGAAGATATTCGGGTTCCTGAATTGTCCAAGCTGACCAACATTCGTTATGAGTCTCAGGGAGGTGGAAGGTGATGGTTTCGTTTTATGTATCAAACCAGTAGGTTCTGAGAGAGGTACTGGCTGCTTCAAGGACGTCAAAGGGTTCCCATGTTGCTTCGATTTCGTCATAGCCTGTCTAGTGGATTAGGAATTGGCGTTTCCTTCGATAGATTCGATCCTTCTTAATCTTTTCAACTTCCTATTCTTGTTGTCCAGATGCATCGATAGTAACTGTTTCCTTAGAGGCGGAGTCTGGGAGGCCTGGGAAGGCTTTAAGATTTGGTCTGAGGTAGATTCGAAGATGGCTGCAATGAATCCAGGGGTGGATTCCTTGCATGATGGGAGGGAGGTTGAGTTTGTAGTTATCATGTTTGTCAGGGCCTTCGAGGACTGAGAAAGGTCCAAGCTATAGTCCAATAAGCTTGTGGTTCTATCCTATCTGGTGTACATAGGGTTCGGATCTGAGTGTGATTTCAGTCTTTCCAGGGGTAATTGGGGGTCCTTCTTTGCGTCTCTTTTGGCTAGTGGTAGTCTGGTGAGCTCTGGCCTTTTGGAGGGCGGTTCTTGCAAGCTGCTGGTTCTTCATAATCTGAGATGCAATATCATCAGCAGAAGGAACGGCAGTAGGCATCACTTTAACACTAGGGAGGAGGTTTATGATGCGTCCAAAGGTAATCTCAAAGGGTGAGAGATCAGTGCTGTTACTAGTAGCAGCATTGATGGCGGTTTGGACATGGGAAAGGTGGCGAGTCCATTTGGTGCCTTTAGGGTTAACAAAATTTCGAAGGCATTGGCGGATGGTTCTGATTCTCCGTTCAGTTTGGCCATTTGTCTGGTGATGGTAAGCGGTAGCCATGTTGAGATCATTTTTGATATTGGCTATAAACTGCATCCAGAAGCGAGAGGTGAACTTGGGGTCTCTATCAGAGACGATAGAGGTAGGGAAACCATGGGTAGAGAAGATTCATTCAATAAGGAGGTTTGCAGTCTCAACTGCAGTGATGTTTTGGGATACTGGGATGAGGTAGGTAAATCCAGAGAAACGATCCAACACAACTAGGATTAGATCCTTCTTGTTGTCATTTGGAAAAGGTCCTGCAAAGTCAATTGCAATCGAAGAGAATGGTTCTCTGAGGACGGGGAGACTACTGACAACTCCGTCAGGGAGTGCTGTAGGCTGCTTGTTCATCTGGCAAAGGTGGCATCTGTGAATATAGTCTTTGAAATCGTTCCTCGTAGTCATCTAGTAGAAGTGTCTGGAGGCGTATTTGAAACATTTCTGGGCTCCCATATGTGCCATTTGTTCATGGGTGATTCTGATGATTTCGCTCCTAATGAGATGTCCTTCATAAGTGGCTTCATAGGGGATATATGGACAGCCTCGACTGTCATCCTCCCCTCTTTTAACAAGAAGTCCATCGTAGAGAATCCAACTTTGATGGTTGGTATTCTTGCTAACAACATTAAAAAGAGGATCAGTAGCGGTAGCCTTTCGAAGGCTGTAATACCATTTGCCTTTAAGGTGCTGGGTGAGCTGGAAGGCGCGAACATCAAGGGCCCTGGATGGTTCATCAGGGAAAGGGTCATTGTAGTCAACAGGGGCATCCGGGATTGGGAAGTCATCATCCTGTGCTGCATGATTCGAGGAAGGTCCATCATGGGCAGCGATTATAGTCTGGTATATTGGATGTCCTCTGTCATTTGTTAGAGCGGGAGGGAGAGCCCATTTGTTCTCTGCTCTGCGCTTAGGGTGGTGAGGGGTGATGAAACAGGAGGTAGAGTAGAGGGGGCTGGGAGAAGGGATGTGACGGGGTCCTGAGGGATAGTAGTGGTGATCCTTTCCATCCATGTGTGCTTCGCATTCGTCCCATACACAGGCTGTCCAGTGCATAGATCGATGTCTGGTAGACGTAAGAAATCGTTCCAACTCATCTCTGGGAGGAGTGGAAGTGGAGGGGGGTGGGCTCGCAGAGTATCCTGAGCTGGCAAGGGCAATTGATTCCAATTTGGTAATAGAGTCATGAATTCTTCCAAAGCAGTTTGTGATGGTGTTGAGGCGTAGAGATCGTTCCATATGGTTCGAAGGGCTGTGAATCCTCTGTGCAAGTCCTGCAAGCTGTGCCTGAGCTACTTGGATGAGTATCGTAGTTTCGGAGAGGTCATGGGGGTGGCCTTCGGTGCTGGCTTTGTTACTTTGCATCGCCTCGATTCCTTGTTGCATGGTGGATTCTATCTGATCCAGTCCTTATTCAAAAGGACCTGGGTGGTGATCGATTTTTTCTGCCTCTGTCGAGTCTGGGATTAGGACATCTTTAGTGTTCCACATTGAAATGTGTTGAGGTATAGCGAAAGGGTTAAGTGGTATAGGAGAGATAAAAGATGGTTCACTTTCAGGATCGAGGGTGTGTGCGAGATTAAGGTAGTGCTTGGTGCTACTGGTCATGGCGGAATAGGCTTCTTTTATAGACTTTTTCTTAGTGGGATCCACAAGGATCATTTCAGGACTTGCATGGCGCTCCTCATATATCCTAGAGAGGGCATCTGCAAGGACATTATCTTTTCCTGGTCGGTGGATAATATCGAAGTCATAAGATTGGAGGAACATTCTCCATCTTGTCTGGCGGTAAGAGAGGTTTGTTTGAGCTAGGAAGTATGATAGCGCTTTGTTGTCCGTTGCCACTGTGAATCTGGTACCAAAGAGCATGGGGTGGAATGATTGAACAGCATCGACAATTGCAAGGAGTTCTAACTCATGCACAGGATAGTGCAGCTGACTAGTGGCGAATTTTCGACTATGGAATGCTGTAGGGTGTGCCTTTTCGGGAGTAGGTCTTTGGTCAATCCATGCACCTGCTCCAATTTTAGAAGCATCGGTGAAGAGGTAGATTGGGTGGTGTGACTTATAGTCAATAGGACGGAGGGTGGTGATGTTTTTGGCTAAGTGTTTAATCTGTTGAAACGCCTCTTCATGCAGGGGTCTCCATTCGAAATCTTTTTGGGCAATTAGATCGGAGAGAGGGGCGCTCGCATTAGCGAGGTGTGGTAGGAATTGAGCATGGTATATGACCATACCAATAAAGGTTTGTAATTGATTTTTCGATTTGGGGGTGTGCCAGTCTTGGATTCCTCGTATTTTTTCAGGATCTGCATGGATTCCTTGATCATCTATAACATGTCCTAAAAGGGGTAGTTTATCCTCGAAAAATCTGCACTTGGATGGGGAAGCTCTGATGTTATGGTCCTGTAGTCTCTTACAAACCTGGCAGATATCACAGACATGAGCTTCAAAAGTGTCTGAAAAAATTGTGATATCGTCTAGGTATGCCAAAACTGTTTTTCCGATTAGTCCATCAAGGACATATTCGATCACTCCCATAGCTGTAGATAGTGCATTGCAGTCTCCTTGCAGCATTACTTTGCATGCAAAGGTTCCGAAGGGTATCTTGATTGTGTTGAGGGTTTCATCTTTAGGGGCTACTCGAATTTGACAATACCAGTTGGACAGCTCAATGGTAGATCGGTATTTTGCTCTGGCAACAGTTCTGAGAATCATAGATGGATTTGGAATGGTGCTATCGTTGTTGATAGTGATATCGTTCCTGAGGATCAGGTCTGCTAGGAGTCTGATTTTGCCATTAGGTTTAAGCTTTGGGAACATGTTGACAGGGTTGTTGGCTTCGCATGGGTAGATTATTTTTTTATACTTCCAGTCCTCGATAATTTCTCTGTATGCTGGTAGGATTTTGTCAGGGACAGTGAATATTTTCGGACTAGGTGCCGAAGTGGAATCAATTAGGTTGATGTAGTGCTTAATATCTCGAAGAGGCGGTAGTTCAGTGATCTTCTTGGATGGGAACACTTCAGGGAATTGGGAATTGAAGTCAGGGGTATCGGTATTTGCCATAGCAGAGAATCTGGCATTATTCGCTTTCTTGCAGGTGAGAGTGACTCCTTTGTCAGGGAAGGTGATAATAGCATATCCGCAATGGATTACTGCATTATGGGCGGTCAGGTATGGCATTCCTAAAAAGATGTCATAGTTGTCTAGTGAGCAGACTAAGGCATCGGCGATGTCGCCCTTTTCGTCCTCTACTTGGATCAGGGGTTGGGACTTGTAATTGATGGTTGAGCGAGATCCTTTAACTGCTATTTTCAAACTGATAGGGGTATCGAGGTCTTTGGTAGAGATTTGGAAGGTGGAGACGAATTTTCCAGAGATTAGGTTATCTCCCATAGTTCCTGTATCGAATAAGGCCTTCGCTTTGTGGCCATTGACTGTAATGTAAGCTTCATGGGCTCTGTTGGCGGTTCCAGATGGGCCTACATGGTTGGAAGTATTTGTGACTGTAAGGGTGTCCTGTTCTTCCTCTTGAGCGTGGTAGGACCGGCAGGGTTTTCCTCTTCTCTCTGTTCCTCCTCTTCTTTCATTTCCTCTCTGGTTATATCCTCGATTGTGGTGCTGATTTCCTTTCTTCTCATAGCAATCATTTGAGTAGTGTCCTAGTTTTCCCCAATAGTAGTATCGGTCTTCTCACCTTTTTCTATCCTTTTCCTGAGCGGATAGCTTGGTGTGCTGGGAGGTGTTGTTTGAGAAGCGTTAGGGAGGTCCTTGGGTGTTGTTTCTAGGTTCTTTAGCTTTAGGTTGGGAGACTGCATTGGATATAGTGTTGGTGTGCTGATTTCGGTTACTATAGAGTCCTGTAGAGTAAGCGATAGAGTCTCTTTTCTCAGCGATTTCAACTAGCTGGTCGAAAGAGGTATCTGAGGTGATATGGGGTTTGACATCTGGCTTGAGTTTGATGTCCATGGCGTCCAGGAGTCTTTGTTTTGCTGAGTAGTCTGAAATCGTTCCTGGAGGTAGGCTGTCTCTGAGGGTTTCAAGGGAGATGACTGTATCCGTTATCTGCGCTGTCTTGCCATTAGTAGTCTGCTTGACTGCAAGCCATTGTTCATAAATTGTATCGGTGGATGTAGAAGGTAGAAAGTATCCTTCAAATTTCCTCTTGAGTCCTTCCACAGTTTTTGTTCCTTGGCTGTTGTCATACTGGGTGAATTTCTCGAGAGCCTTATCTCTGCAGTAGGCTCCATAGTACCGCAAGGCTTCAGGGTCTGTGTCTTGGATTCTATAGCTGGATATGTAGCAGCGGACTGTATTGAACCATGAATTAATTCTCAATGGGTCTCGGTCTTTTCCTTCCCCTGTATAGAAGAATGGTGCTGGCCATTTGGGGCGGCTACTGCCTTCTGGTTGGAGAGACATAGCGGCGGGTCTGGGGCTTGGTGGTGGTGAAGGACTTGGGGGTGGAGGCAGCTCTTGGTCAGGGCTTGATGGTCTTGTAGATGGCTGGCTAGGTGGCGCTTGTCTTGCTGGGTCAGGATCTTGGTCTGGGTCAGGCTTGGGTGTTCCTTCCTGACGTAGTTGTTCTTGGTCAGGGGTTTCGTCAGGTTCCTGGTGCTCTTGGTCTTCTTGGTTTTCGCTGTCTTCTGGGTTGTGTTCTGGGGCGTCGTCTTCGCTGGTTGATTCTTCTTCTGACGATTCTTGGTCTTGGCTTTGGGGCGGGTCAGGTTCTGGCACAGGTGGTGGAGCTGTTTTCTTTGCTAGAGCGGCAGGCTTTGGCTTAGCTGAGGATCCTGATGGCGCTGCAGGAACTTTGGGAAAGCGTCCTTTGGGGTCTATTGGAAGCGAAATGGTTGCTATCTGGGGTGAGCAGTTCTCGCTAGGAGTCTGCTCTAGGCCTTTCAAGGGACAAGGAGGTGTACCGGTACTGCAGGGTCAAGGGAGGCGAAGGGTGATCAGTCCTATGCCGAGATTAAAGGCTGTACTTAAGTCTAGGTCAAAAAATGTAACCTGCTCCTAGGTATCACGAGATTCCCAGAGGGAGATCCGCCGATAGTGAAGGACAGGAGTGGAAGCGTCGAGTGGAATCTCTGTAAGAGATATAAGAAAGATGAGGGACTAATAGAGTGACCGTTCAACTTGTAGTATATTGAAGAAGAGCGTTCCTGTGAGGCTTGAGAGTTCGAATCCTTAGGGGATCTCGAGCTCTTTAAATACAAATAAAATATAACCAAATATCCTGTCCAAAGAGCAAACATCAAAATGCAAAGCTACATGAGTAGCGAAACTTCTAAGTCCTAAACAAGGTCATAGAAGCGACAGGATATAACTAACAAAACAAGTAATGAAATAAAACAAACAAGGGATTGCTACTGATGTATTAATCCAGTAATACATAGTAGGAAAGCGTAGGGTATCCTAATTGGGTACAAAACCAAAGGGTGCAAATAAGCGAGTAAAGGAAGATACTACCCAATAGGAAACTATAACAATAAGGAAGGTACAAGGATGGAATATGCGTTACTTGGGAATCCTAAATAGGCAATATCCAACCTCAGTATAGTGAGTAGCAGAGATAATAGTAGATTCCGTTACAATGTAGGAGGAGAGAGTTTTTCACTTGATAAGCCCAGCTATTATATAAGGTCTATCATGTTTTCTATTGGGAAAGAGTCATAGCCCATTCAAGTTTTCTACATTGAACTCTACTTTTGTCATATATTGTTAACAATACCTGTTTGTGAATTCAGCAGGACAGGGTCATGGACAGATACTACTATTAGTTATTCAGAAATGTAGCATAGGGAATGGTGCTGAGAACCTGCATTTTTTGTACCCTGTAGGCTCTAGAATATATGCTAAATTCAACACTATATCATAACCTACAGTAAATTGATGGAGTATGTGATTCTTATATCCAATAAGTGATTAAATTCATTTCAAGATTGATTAAGTTCGGCCTATTAAGCTAATAATAGAATGAAAGTTACAAGAGAATAATCAGAATCCTTATAACAACCAGGTATATTGAAGTTAGTGGTAAAACTCTAGCATAATAGAATACTAGAAGAGATCTTTAATTAGAGTTCATTACGGGACAGGGCAGGGCGGGTTTTCACATGCTGGCCCCGGCCTTACACGATGCCGGGGCCAACAGTTTTCAGGCAATCCCCGCCCTGCCCCCGTGTGGGCAGGTCCCCGCTCATACCCCGGACAGGGCCCTGTTTCTCCCCGCCTATTTTTTGTGGGAGCCCGTCTAGAGGATGAGCGAGGTGGGGGAGAGTCCTCGGAAGGCCAAAAAAAGATGCCCCGCCCTAGGCCGTTGAGCCGGGTGGGGCGGGGAACGGGGCCGGGGCTCTGGGTTTTTTGGGGCCCCGGAGGTCCCGTAATGAATGCTATCTTTAATAGACTATAAAAATCAGAATTAGGTAGGAAAGTCTATAGTAAATTATAAAAATACAAATACTTTATTATACAGTAAAGTAAATGCAAATGAGAGACAGGATGAAAATTAATAAAATTAAATTAAAATTTAATAATATAATATCAGTAAGTGACAGTGTGAGTAATATAATACGGTGGATCAAGCGAACAGTTGATGCCTCTTTATCTACAGTAATAAGCCCTTGACAGCAGTCAACCAATACCAATATCGAAGGAACGTTGCTATTATTGAAGTCTCTGGAGCCCAGCTCGACTGCCAAGGAGTGGTAGAGCTCATCCGCTTGCAATGGCCGTTCGGTATGGCTAATCCACATCAATGCTGCCATCCCGAGTCTCGGTTTATCCCCCGCTTGCGTCCTTATCCGTTCTATTGTCCCTCCATAAACATCCCCCAATTCCAATCCATCCATCATTTTATTTAGCCTTTCTCTTCTCCGATGGATTGTCGATTCATGTAAGATTACCTCAATATTTAAGGAAACTAATAGGAACCTAGATACATATCTGTTAGTGGATAATGTGCGCCGGGACCCCTAGTACCAGTGCCCTTACTTACATTTCCGACATTTTTTCGGGAATCTTCTCTAGAATTTCCTCCTTCAGACACTCATCCATCGCTTCTGGGCTTTCGTCCTCTCCTAGTCTAACCCGAATGTATTCGATGATATCATCTTTACAGGAGCCTACAGATACACTCACTACTCGTCTAGCAAGGAGCTTTTCGACCTCAACCTGAATATGATGCCTTCCAATGATGAATATTCGCGTTCCCGGAGACTTTTCCAGGATTTGATACAGTGAATTAAGGAGCTTGACTCGATGCACCGCCGCGCATTCATCCAGAGCGTCTATACATAGAAACGTGCGCAGTGAAGAGGTGACAGCATGTAGCATTTTCACGATATCCGGAAGTAGCGGTCCCCGTCCACCAATAGCCATTTTCTGCTCCTGGAAAGCTCGTGATATTTCCTCTGGAATCTTTTCCAGTCCATTAATGACTTGTTTCAGCAAGGAACCCAGCATGCTGGTGACGGAGTGCTCCCTTCGGGCTGCGAAGTCAAAGTAAAAACACGTAACGGCTGTGTTTTGTCCCCCAGCCTCATCGCACAAAAATTGTCCACTGCTAGCGAGCTTATATCGCGGCCTGTTAACGCTAATCCTCTTCCTTCTCACCCCGGGAATAACTCTCGTTGCCTAATAAATGTTTTGCCGACCCCGGAGCTCCATAGCAAAACAAAACTGAATTAACGCCTTCACCTCCCCCACGACAGTCATGCCAGCTTTTGAATTCTTCAGTTTGCATAAGCCATTCCCCGTACTCTATGAACGGCCATCCACAAAGACCCACAAGTGCCTGCTATAGAAGCTCAACTAGACCTACCCGAGTACATAAACTGCAGCAGACTAGGTATTGGCACACCATCGCAATTACTACTATCGTGGGTCTCAACTTAACATATGCAAGGCTTTCCCACTCCATATGAGAGGACTTCTCCCACTATACACATGACCACTCCAACTACGAATAAAAGTCACTTTTTCTCTCATCACAAGTCCGGCGCCCCAGGTAAATCACAGGGGCCTTACATAACGCGAGCGACAATCTATCTAGTTGGAAAGTTACGATCGCCTTCGCAAAGGGCCCCCAATGATTCCTACCCAATACTCCACTCTGAGGCACTTATCTCACACCAGAATCTCTTTCAAGTTCCCGGGATGGGTCAGACTCTAAAAAACAGGTTTCCGGACCCTCAACCACTTGCGCTGCCATAGTAAATCCTTAACGTTCCAAGCATATTGACAACTAGAGGGCTAACGTGCTAACCAACCCGGAACTCGGCAACAAAGTTCTACCTCATGTATCCAAATGCCTCAAAACTCTTTCTCATAATGATGAGAAGTCCTATAGAGGTACAAGCACCTTGGGAATCCTATCCCCCGAGCCTCGTGGACACAGAACTGTACTCGAGTACAGCATACTCCACTATCGCACGATGCTAGAATAAATCGCCACATTTCCAATCATCTATCCCATCGCTACACCCTGAAGAAGCTAATTCCATCGAAACCGAAATCCCCCATCACAAGTCAGGTCTGGCAATAGGCGAGCTGAACTTAGTTAGAAAAAAACTGATTCTCGGTCTCTCCAGTGATCAAATGACTCAGCACATTTGATGAGTCTAAACTGCGTAGCTTACCCCAGTTTCACACCATTGCTACGGAGGTGTAGTCGAAGAGGTGAGGTGGAATTGAGTTCGTTACATTTCTCAACCGGGAGCCTTCATGCCAATTAAATTGAACTAAGAACTAGGGGCTACATCACGGCTTATCCTCAATCCCGTCAACATACATTTTCCACAACACTATGCGAAAGGGTAGTTGCCCGTGTTCCATTTCACTCAATAGTTGCATCATAACTCGGCGCGTTGCTAGACCTACCAGTCCCTCCATACCCTAGGGGAAGGCAAATCTTCCAAGAGAGAAACCCCTACAGATGGATTTTATAATGCTCCCACCTTGGACCGCCAGAGCCTAGCATTGAGCCAGATGTGGGGCCGCTCATGAAATATCACTCGGTACAAACAAAACGCAACCTTGCTGCCATAGAACATAACTTTAATACCGGATACAGAACTTGGGCTTGATAGGTGATAGTACACTAACTACATGCGCTGTCAAGGGATCTAGCATAGTCTAATCCCCACCGCAGTCTATCGTGATAGCGCCGCGCTCCTCCCTAGTCTAACTGATATGCTAGTAAGAACACAGCTTTAGTGTATTATACCCAAAAAAAAACGAAGAAACAAAGCCCCTGCGTCCCTCTCCTCCATAACCCAATCCTCTGGTTGATAGAGCCGTACGCTGCGGTGGGGTCTTCGGTCTTTCCCTCAACTAATATGAGGGCTTCCCGAACATGGGAGCTGAAAGACCCCCTCTTGCTTTCCCCAGATAGATTCTCATATCGTAGTGATTATCAAGGAGCCCTATTATTGCTATGTAGACTTCTGGAAACCCACGGGAGGATCCTCTTTGCCGCCGATCTCGCGAGGGATACTTATTGGGCTGTTGGTGGTTCGGCGACGTCAACGCGAGTTCTACCCGGAGGGTTTTATGGTGTGTGAAAACTTGTTATAAATTATTATATCTTCCTAGCGCTAGTATTATTTTTGTGCTATCAAGTCGATCGTGAGACAAGGGTGATCAGCGGGGGACTCAAAAAGCATGTTTGCTAGAGCTGCCTTTCACGCCCCCCATACTGACCTCCATAGAGGGTGGGTTAGCCGGTAGGTATTTGCTAAGTGTGATACGGCGCTGTACAGTACTATTCGTTGAGTAATACCATTTATGGTATATAACCAGTCTCCCATCGTAGGTACTCGAGTACAGTCTTTATAATAATATTATAGCTTTAATGATCGTCTCAAGAACCCTTGCGCCACTCCCTAACGTTTGTCCCATGTCTAAACAACATTCTACATATAATTTCCTATCTCTCTGGAAGGGGGGGGGGAAGGAAGAAAATAGATAAAGGAAAAAAAACTGTACAAAATAATAAAAACTAGTAGGCGATTTATAGCTAGAAAGAAAGTACAGTGATAGGACGAAAACTGCAAGCTATGAACTAGAACTTCCCACAACGGCGAAACTCGTGGACTGGAGCCTACGGAGCGTTGTAAACCGAAACTCATAAATCCTCGCCCGGCTATATAAGAGAATCCCGGGGGAGGCTCAGGTGGGCGTTATGATATATATACATTCTTGTCTGACAGGAATTCCTTCAGCTATAAAGAGCGACGTCGGAGGGTAATCACCATGAGTAACAGGCCCCAAAAGGGGGTGGCGGCGGTTATTTGCGCCAGGTGTTGTCTCCTAGGCCTTAAATTGTACTAGGGGTTACCGCTTTATGAGACTGTAGTAGCGCTGCCACCCTACTATGGCCTTTGTTAGTAGCAAGCGAGAGCGGTGTTTGCCCGTAATTATCTGGTCGGTCAGGATTAACTTCTTCCCGTCCGAGTAGTATTTTCGCCGTTGCCTCATGTCCATTTAAAGCAGCGAGCGAGAGCGGTGTGTGGCCGTTATTATCTGGCCTGTCGGGATTGGCCTCCTCCCGCTCGAGCAGTATTTTCACCGTTGCCTCATGCCCATTCCAAGCAGCAAGCGAGAGCGCTGTTCGGCCGTCATCATCCAGCTTGGCGGAGTTGACCCCTCCCTGTTCGAGTAGTATTTTTACTACTCCCCCATGTCCAAGCAAAGCAGCAAACAAGAGCGGTGTCCGGCCGTAAATCCCCGGCTTGTCAGTGTCGACATCTCCCCGTCCGAGTAGCGTTTCGACTACTCCTTCATGTTTATAGAGGACGGCAGACGAGAGCGGTGTTAGGCCGCTATTATCTAGTTGGTTTGGGTTGACCTCTTTCCGCCCAAGCAGAATTTTCACCACCTCCTCATGTCCATTATGAGCAGCCCATGAAAGTGGTGTACAACCCAGAAAATCTCTTTCGTTGATATCATAACACTCCATCTCTACCAAAGCAGCTACAACTTCACCAATTCCGAAGAACGATGCGCAATGCAGCCCACTGAACGGAGAGCAAGGATTAAACCTCCGAATATCCAAGTGCGGTACTTGCTCTAAAAGTAATTTCGTCGATACCTGGCCATAACGTTCCTTTAACAGCTCCAGCGCGAGTGATCTCGCGGAGTCCGAGAGCTCCCTTTTCGCATGGACCCCCCAGTATACTGAACAATATGATAGAAAGGGTGTGTTCTGAGCATCAGGAAAAGGAGCGGCCGAAATGGCTTTGACTTGGGGGGAATTCAGATAGGTCAAACAGAATTCTGCCATTGCCGAGTGAGGTCTATTGGGTATATCGGGATGCGCGGAAAGATACTCCTGAAGAGTAAAGTGGATCAATCGCACAGTCGATGCCTCCTTATCCACGGTAATAAGCCCTTGACAGCAGCTAATCAATATCGATATCGAAGGGACGTTGCCAATATTGAAATTCGTGGAGCCCAGCTCGACTGCTAAGGCGTGGCAGAGGTCATCCGCTTGCAATGGCCGTTCCGCATGGCTAATCCACATCAACGCTGCCATCCCGAGCCTCGATTTATCCCCATCTTGTGCCTTTATCCGTTCGATCGTAGCACTATAGGCGTCTCCCAATTCCAATCCACGCGTCATTTGTCTTAACTTTTCTCGTCTCCGATAGAGCGTCGATTCATGTAAGATTGCGTCAATATTTAAGGAAACCAGTAGAAACCTAGATGCGCATCTATTAGCGGATAGTGTGGGCCGGGATTCCTGGTACCATTGCCCCTACGTACATTTCCGACATATATTCGGGAACCCTCTCCAGTATGTCTGCCTCTAGACTTTCATCCATCGCCTCTGGGATTTCGTCCTCGCCCAACCTGGCGCGGAGGTATCCGATGACATCGTCTTTTCTGGGGCCTACAGACATGCTTACTACTCGTCCGGCAAGACGCTTTTCGCTCTCCCCCCGAATATGAGGCCTTCCAGTGATAAATACTCGTGTGTGCGGGGACTTCTCGAGGACCTGTTTTAGCGAATCGAGGAGCTTGGTTCGATGGACCGCCACACATTCGTCTAGAGCGTCAATACATATATATAGGCGCAGTGAGGACGTGACGGCCTGTAGCATCTTCACCATATCTGGAAGTCGTGGTCCTGGTCCACCAATGCCCATTCCCTCCTCCCGAAAGGCTCGTGATATATCCTCCGGAATCACCCTCATTCCCCTCACGATCTGTTTCAACAAGGAACCCAGCATACTAGTCGCAGATTGCTCCTTTCGCGCCGCGAAGTCGAAGTAAAAATACGCAACGGCTATGCTTTGTCCCCCAGCCTGATCACACAACTTGTCCACTACCAGCGAACTGACATTGCGGCTTGTTAGCACATTCTCTTTCTCCTCTCCCCCAAGAATAACTGCTTACCTGATAAATGTCTTGCCGACTCCCGGATCCCCATAGCAAAACAAGACTGCCTTATCACCTTCATCTTCCCCACGATATTCCTGCCAGCTTCTGAATTCCTCAGTTTCCATGAGCCATTCTCCCACACTGTCGACGCGGCGTTCTTGGATGTCTCGATGCCGTAGCTTAGGCTCCAGGGGTGACAACCATGTTAGGAGTTGGGACTGATCATCGGTAATGGTATAGCTGTTCCACACATTATTAAAAGAGTTCGTATTGTTAGAGAAGTTAGTGCTATTATCGCTGGTATGTTGAGACATTCTCTAGCCTTTGCTGCCCGTACTGCTATAGAAGACGAGTTGTTGAGTATGGTCGGTTGGCGATATTCCAGGCAGCTACCGAAAAGCGGGGCTTCAGAAAAGTGGGGGGTTACTAAGAAGCGGGCGCCGAGCCCGCATTCCACAAGGTTAGGGAAGGCGAACGAACAGGGATATATTTGATTAGTTAGCCTCAAATCACTTTTCAATAACTTCTTGCCGAGCCCTGCGGCTACAACTCTCCCGTACGAGTAAGGTACGGTACCGCACCGTTACTGAAGCAAAATTAATACGATACAGACGATCATCTACAAAGTCCTCACGCGCTGCTGTAGATCAAGCTTGATTGGATCTGCGGTACTCGAGCACCGGCACAGATAAACTATGAAACTATGGTAGCACAACCGGTAGGTCCTTCTCCTATTCTTCCAGCGATCGCAACATGGGTCCATTCTCTTCCACTTATGCCCCCTTTCCCTTCCGCGGATTCTCGTGCTAACAAAGGAAAGGCGGGCATTGCGAAGAACTACCACTACTAGCCGGCGCTGCAAAAACAGGCTTTTTGGAAACCACAAACATCATCCCGAGCGATAATCCCGTGGACCTCAAAGCTTTCCCGCTCTATACGACAGAAGCTCACCCACTGTATACATGATCACTACAGCTACGAACAAACGGCACCATTCCTTTCATCAAAGGTCTTGTGTCTCGGGTAAATTACGGGCGCCTTACATAGCGCGAACGGTGATGATCTATCTGGTTATGCAACTGCTGTGGTCTTCACAAAGTGCCTCGGTCATTTGGGCAGTTCGTGAACCCACAGGACTAGCGTGGCGGCTAACCTAAAGCCGCACAGCAAAGTTCTATCTGAGGTGTCTAAATATTGGAGAGCTCCTGCTTGTAGTGATGGAATGCTCTATAACGGTGCCCCGGGGACACTGAGCATTACGACTACAGTGCTGCTGAGCGAACAGTAGATGCTAAAGATGTGGCATCATAGGCGATAATTACCTCGAGCTTTCTTGCTTCCTCCCTTGCTTCCGTTAGTTTGCAAAGAAAAAAGGCACCAACGACACGCCCGAACACAGCACAGCACGGTATAATAAATCACCGCATTACCAATCGTCCATCCCACCAATCCCAAACCTAATCCACACAATCGTCTTATCATATCAAAAAGAAAAAAAAAACATTCATCCCACTTTCCCTCGCCCCTCCAATTCATCGGTAGATAGAATACGGCACGGTGCACTCTTTGACCCTCTTAACCGGCGACAGCGAGAACTAACGTAGCAGAACCGGGACCCCGATCAGAACACACAATGTACAGTGTACGACTTTGGGATGGCTGGGTAAGTTCGCGTGCTCGCCTCTCTCTCTGTCTAACTATCTAAGTAGCAAAGACAGGAATAGATATAAATCATAACTGAATACCTCCTCCTATCATTCCATCGATCACCACACATATCCATATTTTCAGGTGTGTCTTCTTTCATGTTTCCTTGCATGCTCCCATGCTAACAAAGGAAAGACAAGTATAATAAAGACTCCCACAGATCGTAGCCTTCGTACATCCGACTCTTTCATTTCCCTTCCGGCTCTTCGGTTTTTCCTTCCGGAGGATGTATTAATCGCAAGCCTAAGCGTATCCCCGGAGCTTATCCAAACAGTGAAACAATAACCTGAGCATGCCGAGCAGAATCTAACGACTTCCAACAGATCCCTCTTCCCTCAATCTGCATGAAGTCTCCCTCTGTATGGGAGCTGAAAGACCCCCTCTTGCTTTTCCTTGATATGTTATCACAGTGAGTAGGAAGGAGCTCTGTCACCGAGGCCCAGACCCCCCCCACACCGTCCGAGGATTCTTGCAACCGATCTGGCCGGGGGGGTACTGTTAGGGTGTTGGCTATTCAGCAGTGCTAAGGCGGCTTCTGTCCGGGAGTTATGTAGTCTTTGAATGCCTGTGTGCTTGAGTATAGTACAGCCTATTTTCTTGGTGGTTTCTCTGCTGGTATGTTTCACACAACCAAATTGATCCCGAGGCGAGTGAGATTAATGAGTAACATAAAGAGCCTGTGCAGTAGGCTCCCCCTACCCTCCATACTAAGATCTATAGTGGGGGTGGCCGGAATATATCTGGCAAGCACAGTATCATACTATTCATTAAGCCATACCATCTAGTTTATGGTAACCAGCCTCCTATCGTAGATATAGTCTTCGTATAGTTATTAACGATCGCCTGAAGAACCTTTGCGCTACCTTACACTACTTATTCTCTATCTAAATAACACTTTATATATAATTTATCTATTGTTCAGGACAGGGCAAGGGGAGAAGAAATGAGAGAAATTGCATAAGAAAAGCGAAAGACACGCGCGGGTAATAATTTACAGCTAGAGCCCCAAGGGCCGGTAGCAACACAACCTCAACTACTCTAGTAGATCTACCGGTAAACATATACTTTCACAGCCTAAATATCTGACACTGCAAAAACAATCCCTATTAGAAGCCACAAACACCATCGCAAGTTCTAACAGCGTGGGTCTCGACTCAAGGTACAAGGCTCTCCCACTAGTATAATATAAATTCTCCCACATGACCAGTAAAACCACGAATAAAAGTCACCATATCTCCCATAAAAAGTTGGACGCCCTAGTTAAATAAACGCGGGAGCCTCTCATAACGCGAACGATAATCATTCATTTACTAGTAGTCGAGAAGCTGCAATAGCCCTTACAAAAGGCCCCCAATGAGCCCCATCCAATATCTCACCCGGAGGCACGCATCCCACCCCTGTAGTACCTCTTTTATGTCTTCTTAACTCTCGGTCACTAGGGCTCCCTAATAACCCCTTATGAGCTTGTGAAAAACTACAGGACAAACAGGCCGGCTAACTTAAAGCAGCACAGCAAGGTATCATATTATCTGACCTCCCCAAATATTGGAAAGCTCCTGTTTTCAATGGTGGAATATTCTGCAGCGCTACCTTAGAGATCCTATGTTCTGATGATCATTGACACAGCTAAACACAGCACAGCACCACATGATGCCAAATCGCCGTATCAGCAATCGTCAGCCCATTCCTATCCACCTCAAGAGAAGGCAAATCCGTAAAAAACTAAAGCCCCTATCGAAAGTAGTGTTTGCCAACAGGCGAGCCATGCACTCCGCAGTTGCGCCCACAAAGCATCACTCGGTGGGAACAAACAGAAAGCACTACCCAACTTCATTCCGAGTGCCGAAACTAACCCTAAAAAAACAAGAGGAAATTAGCCGCACTTGCACTAACCAGGCTTACAGGTTAATTCGCACGACGGTCTAGCATACCATAACACTTCACCAATACCGAACTTAACTTACATGATACCATGCCAACAATGAAAATGGAAGAGAAAGAAATCCTTCATCTCACTTTCCCTCACCCCTCCAATTCGCTTGTGGGGCAATATAGCAGGGTGGGCTCCTCGATTCTCCTTCCTCAACCTACTCACGCGGCCGGATTGAAGTCAGACGGCCCTCTTTGGACTAGCGCATGTCTGGTGAAAACTAACCACATATAGTAGAAACTTGCCAAACTCGCTATGCAGCCAAGGTTACCATGCATGCGATTCCCTCATGTTTGGCGATTTAATACTGTATGTGGTTAGTTTTCACTTGATATGCGCTAATCCAAAAGAGGGCCTTCTGATATCAATCCGGCCGCGTGAGTATATTAGGGCATCCCCAGAATGAGAGTTGAACGACACCCTCTTACTTTCCTTTGATGCATTCTCATAGTGATGAGGAAAGTGCCTTGTTACTGCCATGTAGACCCTGGCACACCGCCCACGGGCGATTACAACCGGTCCCATGAGGTGTACTGATAGCCATTCTGCAGCGTTAACGCGGCTTCTTCCCGGGAGTCTGTAGCTCCTGAATACCATGTAAGGTATATCCCCTTGGTTTCCTGGCTGATATGCTTCATGTTTACAAATCGATAGCGAGGTGAGTGGGACTAACAAATGACATGAAAAGCTTACCCGCTAAGTTCCCCTCACTCTCTATACTAAAGTCTATAATGGGGATGGTCGACACGTATCCGCTAAGTATGTTACTGTACTATCCGTTGGACTATATTATTTATGGTAACCAGTCTCCCAGCTTAGATGCGGTCTTCGCACAGCTATTAACAATCGTTTCAAGAACCCTTGCGCTACCTTACACTGCTGATCCTCTACCTAACCAACACTTTATACACAGATTATTTATCGTTCAGGAGAGAGGAGAGAAAGGGAAGACAAGTAACAAATAAACTACACAAGAAAAAAAGAAGAAAAAACAGGCAAGAATTTAAAATTAGAGAAAAATTAAATGACTAGATGAAAACTGAAAGCTGTAAACTCAAACTTCTCACAACAATAAAACTCCTCCCTCTCAGGAACCAAAGTTCACAGAACCTGCAAATAGAAACTCACAAATCCTCACTTAGCCGTGAAAGCAAAACGCTAAAAGGGCTGGAAGATATGATATATATTTGCACTCCGATCTCACGGGATATCCTTCTACAAAAGGTGACGCCCAAGGAGAAGCGGCGTAAGTAACGGGGTCCGGAGGAGAGGGCAGCTTTTTCCAGGAGGCGGTCTTAAATCGTGCTGGGGGTTACCGTTTTTCGGGATTGTAGCAGGGCAGCCACTCTGGTATGGCCATTCCTAGTAGCGAGCGAGATAGGCGTTCGACCGTCATTATTTGGCTTGTGGGGGTTGACCTCTTCTCGTTCGAGTAATAGCTTTACCACACCCTCATATCCACCCTCAGCGGCATACGAGAGCGGTGTCCGGTCGCGCTCATCTGGCTTGTCGGGACTGACCTCTTCCCTTTCGAGTAGTAGTTTCACCACTCCCTCATCTCCACCCTTAGCGGCATACGAGAGCAGTGTTTGGCCATAATTATCTGGTTTTCCGGGACTGACCTCTTCCCGTTCGAGTAATAGTTCCACCACACCCTCATATCCACCCCAAGCATCACACGAGAGCGGTGTCCGGCCGCAGCCATCTGGCGTGTCGAGATTGACCCCCTCCTTTTCGAGTAGTAGTTTCACCACCCCCTCATATCCACCAGAAGCGGTATGCGAGAGCGGTGTCTGGCCAAAACCATCTAGCTCGTTAGGATTGACCTCTTCGCGTTCGAGTAGTAGTCTCACCACTCCCTGATGTCCATTATGAGAAGCCCATGTCAGTGGTGTATAATCCATAAAGTCCCCTTCATTGATATCATAACATTCCATCTCTATCAAAGCAGCTACGACTTCAACAATTCCTAAGAACGATGCGCAATGAAGTCCACTGAACGGAGAGCGAGTTTCAAACATCCAAAAATATGTCCTCGGTGCTTGCTTTACAAGTAACCTGGTCGGAATTGGACCATAATCCTTTTTTTAATAGCTCTACCGCAAGCGATCTCGCGCTGTCCGAGAGCCCCCTCTTCGCATGGGCCCCCCAGTATACTGAGCAATATTCTAGAAAAGGTGCGTTCTGAGTATCAGGAGAAGGACCAGCCGAAAGAGCTTTGATCTGATGAAAATTCAGATAGGTTAAGCAGATTTCGGCCATTGCCGAGTCAGGTGCACTAATTATATCGGGATGAGCAGAAAAATATTCCTGGAGAGTAAAGTGGGTCAAGCGCACAGTTGATGCCTCCTTGTCCACAGTAATAAGCCCTTGGCAGCAGCTAACTAATATCGATATCGAAGGGACGTTGTCAGTATTGAAATCCGTTGAGCCTAGCGATTGCTAGGGCATGGTAGAGCTCATCCGCTTGCGGCGGCCGTTCCGCATGACTGATCCACATCAGCGCTGCCATTCCGAGTCCTGGTTTATCCCCATCTTGCGCCTTTATCCGTTCGACCGTCGCTCCATAAACATCTCCCAACCCCAATCCATCTGTCATTTTAACCAACTTTTCTCGTCTCCGATGGGCTGTCGATTCATGTAAGATCGCATCGATACTTAAGGAAACTAGTAGGAACCTAGATGCATGCCAATTAGCGGATAGTGTGGGCCGGGATTCCTGGTGCTATTGCCCCTACTTACATTTCCGACATTTTTTCGGGAATCTTCAAAATTTCCGCCTCTAGGCTTTCGTCCTCATCTAGTCTAACACGAGGGTATCCAACGATATCATCTTTTCTGGAACCTATGGATATACTTATCACTCATCCAGCAAGGCGCTGTTCGACCCCAGCCCGAATATGAGGCCTTCCAATGATGAATATTCATGTGCGTGGGGACTTCTCGAGGATTTGTTTCAGCGAATCAAGGAGCTTGACTCGATGCACTACTGCACACTCGCCCAGAGCGTCAATGCATACAAATGTGTGGAGTGAGGACGTGATGGCCTGTAGCATCTTCACGATATCCGGAAGCAGTGGTCCTCGTCCACCAACAGCCATTTTCTGCTCTCGAAAGGCCCGTGATATCTCCTCTGGTATCTCTTCCATTCCGCCAACGACTTGTTTCAGCAAGGAACCAAGCATACTAATCGCAGATTGCTCCTTTCGCGCCGCGAAATCAAAGTAAAAACACGTGATGGCCATATTTTGTTCCCTAGCGTGATCGCACAGCCTCTCCACTACCAACGAGCTGAAATCGCGGCTTGTTAGCATTAATTCTTTTTCTCCTCTCCCCCAAGAATAATTTCCCTTACCCGATAAATGTCTTGCTGACTCCCGGAGCTCCATGGCAAAACAAGACTTCCTTATGACTTTCACCTTCACCACGACAGTCATGCCAGCTTCTGAATTCTTCAATTTGCATGAGCCATTCTCCCACATTCTCCACGCGGCGCTCCCGGATGTCCTGATGGCGTAGCTTGGGTTCTAGGGGCGATAGCTAGGTTAGGAGTTGAGGCCTGTCATCGAACAGCACCATAGTTATTATGTACATTAAAAGAGTTGTTATTATTGGAGAAGTTGGTGCTATTATTATTGATAGCATATTGAGACATCTTTCACTCTTTGCTGCCTGTGCCGTCGTAGTTACTGAGTACGGTCGGTTTTTGGTGCCCTTGGATGGTAAAGAAAAGAGGGGCTATTATCAACAAAAGCGGGGGTCTCCAGCCGCTAAACCACCCTCGCAGATCTCACACTTCATAATAGAACGGAAGAAACGCCTCGCACCTTACCAATAGCCATCCAGGATGAGCTCTAAGCGCCGATAACAGAACAACCCCAACTCCTTGAGTAGATCTGCCCGTCAATAGACACTTTCACAACCCAAATACCCGGCACCGCAAAAATAATCCCAATTAGAATCCACAAACCCCATCGCAAGTTCTAACATCGTGGGCCTCAACTCAAGATGCAGGGCTTTCCCACTTAATATAATAGAAGTTCTCCCACCACATACATGACCAGCCACGAATAAAAGTCGCCATTTCTCCCATCAAAAGTCGGACGCCCCAGTCAAATAAATCGCGGGAGCCTCTCATAACGCGAACGATAATAATTCATTTACTAGTAGTCAAGAAACCTCAATAGCCCTTGTAAGAGGCCCCCAATGAGCCCCATCCAATATCTTACATGGAGGCATGCATCTCACCCCCATATCTCTTTCATGTGTCCCGAGATCAATTAGGCTCCAGAAAAAGGGGTTCTTAACTCTCGGTCCCTAAGCTCCCAAAATAACCCCTTATTAGATTGTGAAAAACAAGGTACTATCTGACCTACCTAAATATTGGAAAGCCCCTGTTTGCAATGGTTGAATTTTCAATAGCTCTACCTTGGAGATCCTATTTTTCGTTGATACAGCTGAACACAGCACAGCACACTCCAGTATATCACCACGATACCAAATCACCGCATCGGTAATCATCCGCCCATTTCAATCTACCCCAATCGAGGGCAAATCCGTAAAAACAAAAAGCCCTGTCGAAAGTAGTGTTTGCCAATAGGCAAGCCGACCTGAAAGTTCAAATCACTCTCTAAATACTCCCACTTTAGATAACCCGAGCCCAGCCTCGATCCGGCTTGATCATGCCCTTATCCAATTGCGTTCATAAAGTATCACTCGGTGGGACAAGCATAAGAACCCAACTTCATTCCGGGTGTCGAACCCAGCACCGACAAACAAGAGCGCCTTAACCACACATGCGCCCAACAGGCTTACAAGGTAATTCGCACAGTAGTCTAGCATACCATAGCACCGTGCTAATTCCAAACCTGACTCACAGAATAATATTACCATGCCAAAAATGAAAACAGCAAGGGAGAGGAAGAAACCATTCATCCTACTTTACCTCCCCCCTCAAATTCACTAGTAGAAGGAATGGCACAACACGGCGGGCTCCTTGATCCCTCTTTCCTCAACCTATATGAGGACATCCCTGATATCAATATCTAAAGACACCCTCTTCCTTTCCTTAATACATTCCCATAGCGACTAGGAAAGAGCTCTGTTATTGCTATGTAGACTTTTAGCATACTGTTCCAAGATGTTTGCAACAGACTTCGTGAGGCCTGCTATTGGGGTTTTGGCCATTCCGGTTTGTGCCCGGGAGTCTTGTTGTCTCTGAATGACTGTGACAGCATATCCTCTTGGTGGTTTCTCCTTTAGCATGTTTCATGCTATCAAATTGATTGCAGGGTCTTTGGAGGCCGAAGATAGGCGGGGTGTTGATGAAAAAAAGCGGACGTCTTCCGGTGCTAAAGAAAACTTGCAGATCCCACCCACCGGTAGTGAGGAAGAAAAGTCTCACACCCTACAAACTGCCTTCCAGGGAAGAGCCCCAAGCGCCTGCAGTAGAACAACCCCAACCATTTGGATGCTCTTGTCCGCAATGATGGATTTTCTACCGGCACCTCAGGGATTCTATTTTTCCGATCATCATTGACACAGCCAAACATAGTATAGCACGCTTCAGTCTATCGCCACAGTAGTGTACAGTAAACTAAATTTCCGCATGAGCAACCATCAATCCTATCTCTACCCACTTTAAGGAAAGCTAAATCCGTATAACTAGAAGCCCTGTCGAAAGTTGTTTTACCAGTAAGCGAGCCGGCCTACCAGTAGAAGTTAAAATCACTCTCCGGTTCTCTCACCCTGGATGGCCAGTGCCCAACATTGATCCAGCTTGTTCATGCCGCGTGCAATTGCGTTCAGAAAAGTACCGCGCGGTGGGAACAAACAGAACCCAACTTCATCCGCCGAACCCAACTTCAACAAACAATAGCACCTTAACGCCCTTGGAGGGGGGGGGGCCGCTTCCAAAATCGCAACACGAGCTCAAATCTGCAAGGCTCGCATCCACCTCCAGGGTATAAGTAACAGGTCCGAGGTTCCTTTCTAACTCCGCGACTCGTCCTCTGAGGGTGGCGATACGTCCTTGGTGGGAGGGGGCTGCTTCTAAGATAGCAACACGAGCTCGTAAGTCTATAAGGCTCGCCTCCACTCTTCCCATCCGCTAAATAAATATTGCTGGGTGCTTTATCTAACTCTGCACCGTGCTTTCTGGTTTTTCCCTAGTGATAGGGACTGTAAAGCTCGACATCGGTTTATTTGGAGCAATCACAAAGACACGTCTGCTCTGAGTAGTCCGCACTTTTGCCACATCAACCCGACCGCTGAGCGGTTAAATACCCTGCTTCGGTCACAATCACCGGGCAAAGAGACCATCATTATATGTGATAAGCTACATTGGGAAACGACCCGTAGCCCCGTCCACCGCATCAAAGGGTGTACAGACACACACTGGTGTGAAAGAGTGGAAAAAGCAAGGTCTTAGCTGCTGTTAGGGAATTTTCATAAAAGAGTTTTTCGGCTGGGTCGTTGAGGAGGCTCGGATCTCTGTAAATGTGTCAGCACAGGAGGCCTGCCATGGGAGGGGCGAATAGAAATGGGGGTTATCGCTATAGAAGACGAGAAGAAGATGGGGAAAGTAATTACCAGGATTCCCCGATGGGGACAGCGTACGGTGCCGGCGAAACATTAACGATGGATTTGGATAACCGATTGCCGCCGCGAATAGCACAACCCCCGCCCCGGAGACCCCAACTTCCCCAGTCATCAATGTCTTCTCGACAAGACAGCGGTGGTGGCGGAAGGCCACAGCAGGTGCCGCAAGTGCTAAGAGTGCCAAGTGATGATGGTAATAGTAACAATGGGAGCCGCAGTCCGCTAACACGACCTGCCAGACCAAACTATGTTCCTTCAATGCTTGACCCATCCGGCGTTCAGGAACGAGAGTTGAGTCCAGGCTTTTCGTATCGCCCCAACCAAAAACCAATCAGACCGCAACCTAGAGCGTCGCATTTCTCGGAAGATGTAGGGAGTACTGCCACACCCACCAATCACCCTTCTGTGTCCAGCTCACGGTCTATATATATCGGCTTTGACCCAGCAAATTCGCAAGCCACCACCCCAAGCGCGGCCAGCTCCCTTGGAGTAATCCCGAATTTTCCCACGGTTCCCCCACCCGTTCCTACTGTTCCAAACCAACAGCGAAGATCTAGCAGCGGCCTACCGCCAACTGCCCGTCGCGGCACTTCATCTCACTATTCGCAACAGACACTCAGGGTTTCTCCGATCCCAGAGGAACACTTCTCGGATCGACACGACTCATACGCCTCAAGCGCTGCTATACCTTCTAATTGGAGTGCTGAACCGGTGGAATTTTATCCACGTGGGGAGGAAGGTTTTTATGGCGATGGGGAAGACGGGTCGACACCATTGGGAGCCGGGTGGGAGACGTTGACAGCCGTGTTAATACAGTTGACTAGACGATTTATCCACGTAGCTCCTCCGCATGCCCCACCGTGAATCTGGCCTCCCCGTCTCGAGCACAGCTGCAAGTTTTGTAGCCCTTCTGATCAGATCCGGCAAACTTGTTAAGCTCACCCTCGCCTCCGCATCACGGACAGCATTCATATTAAGCCTTGGGGGGAGCCGCCGTCCAGGTTTCGCGGTTCCTGCAGGAAAGTTCTTGGGCGCAGATAAACCTTCTAAGTCCGGCGGATCCGGAGAGATGCCTTTAGAGTGGCCGAGATTGTTCAGGAATGGAAACCCAGAACTCTCACCATAATCCTCATTTGTAAATGCGACTGGGGGCTGAGCAAGCGGGGATGAACTGGCTGATCTGGACGGAACGGGAGAGTGACCAAGAGCAAGGCCTGGAAATGATGTCGGAGAATCTGGACTCGACAGCATTAGGGTGGGAGGGTTTTTCTCGGATGGCGAGCCGCCGATTCCAATAGCTCCAGATGCCCCAGCCCCCAAGCCTGCAGTTTTCACCGATCCACCCGATGACTTGCGGTCCGGGCTCTTGGTTCCACCTATCCCTTACCTTGTGGCCGAAATTCATGGCTGCGTAGCGTGCTCAGTTCTCAGCTGACAGGGTTATTTTTCCGGGGCCCCATCACAACCAATTTGGTTTAAAATGTTGAACATTAGCCTACTTTAGTACCCGGTAGCAAATCTACGCGGCCAATCTCGTTTCCATCATGGCAATGCTGAACAGTACTTATATCGCGGTATTCTGAGCACTACACCGCTTTCGAAGCACAACGCTTTTCCTATCACGATTACCCAAATAGGCTAGTATTAGTATCTAGCTCTGGCCATGATTACGAGGTAAGGGATTCCCTTGATTTTTGTGATGGTCGGTTTTGACTTCCGCCCTAAGCTCGCTTGTCTTACCAAACCTCGTTCGTCATCCTCGGCGTCTCCTCCCGTGGGGAGTCTAAATCCTTCGGCTTCCGTAAGCTCGCCCACCCGCCCATTGATAGTGCCGATCTCCCCTTCTGCCGTTGTCATCCGTCCTTCGACTGCCGTTACCCGGGTTTGGAGTGGATTTCCCCCTGCCCTCGGCGTCCTGGACATGTTGACGGTTCTGATAATATTTGATGGCCCCCTTGACTAGAATAGGTACACGGGGCCCGAGGAAACCGGTTATGAGCGTTGCCATTAGAGGCATTCAGCCCCGGGGTTGAAAAACGATTCTGCAGGGTTTTCGAGTCGAAAAACTTTGGCGTGTGTAACGCCTTTTTGCATACAAAACTTGCAGATCAACTAGAAACTTGGCACTCGAAAACTCTTTTTCGACTGCGGGGCTGAATGCCTCTATTGTGTTCCCATGTTTTACCATCTAGCCTAAATCAATTAAGAGCAAGTCAGTAACAAGATACTAACTTCAAGGGTTCTCAATTGCAGGAACAAACCGTTGCGCCTCGTCTCTCCAAACATCCCACTTTCCCTGCCCGGTAATGACCCTAGGAACCTTAATTCCTGTCACAATCCTCCAACGCAGCCTATCCACCTCTCTTCGCGCACAATTGTCGTTTTTTAATGCCAACTGTTCTAGCTCAATGCGCTATGATTGCTGTTTTATTTGGAAGGAGTGAGGCGTTATTGGGGGAGAAGAACGATTTTGTACAAAGCCCGAACTAAAGCAACTCAACCTTGACCACCTCATCGGTGGCGGCAGCCACGTCATCAATACCACAGATGGGAGCAAGAAGGCCACTTTCGGGGGAAGCCTGGTAAGACCATACATGTACGGCTACTTTGTCGACCAAAGACTCTACGAAGCACGACTAATCGTCGATCCATTCGAATGGGAGCGCGAGCGAAAACGCATGGTAGCAGCGAAAATTGAGAAACAGCGGGAGAGCCGGATCCGCTCTACTCGCTCCACTGCTGCCACTGCAAAAGTCAAGATCAATAAGTGACTAGCTGAGCGATTGGTAGCGTTGGAAGGGAAGTTGGCGAGGACAAATGGGGAGAGGGAGAGGGAGAGGGAGAGGGAGAGGGAGGGAGAAGGAGAAGGAGAAGGAGAAGGAGAGGGAGAAGGAGAAGGGGAAGGAGAAGGGGAAGGGGAAGGGGAAGGGGAAGGGGAAGGAGGAGAAGGAGAGGAGGAAAAAGGAAAAGTGCTAAAAGATACACGCTTCACCCGCCTCTTCCAAAATCCAGACTTTGAAGTAGACGAATCATGGATGGAGTTTCGACAATTGAACCCGAGTACTAACCCCCTTCCTCCTCCCCCTCCACCTCTTCACACTCGTAAAACAGCAGTGGAGAAAGAACAAGAATCCTCCTCTTCCTCCTCCTCCTCCGGCGAGGAGGATGAAGAGACTGATGACGAAGAAGAGGAATCCAAAAAAGAAAATGTCCAAAAACAAAAGCAAAAGCAGCAACCACAAATGCGCATCTCAACGTCCTCTTGCAAAAAGGTCAACCACGACACAAGAGGCTTCGCATCCTCGTCCGTACAAAAGAGGCGTAATCGGGAGAGGGAGAGGGAGAGGGAGAGGAAGAAGTCCTTTGGCGAACAGGTTTCCTCCATGAAGGATCGACCGCGGGAGAAGGTTGGGAAGGAGAAGAAGAGTCCTGGGAGGGGGGTGATGGGGGTGTGAGTAGGTGAACAGGAGGGAAGGAAGAAAAAAAATGTGTTTAAGGTGGCTATTAGGTGTTCACATCCACTACGGATGTCCCTTAGCTTGCATGTCTGGTGGTAACTTGGGTGTTGCGGTTGCGTGGCCGTACTGCCATTTCTACTTAGATAGTTAGACAGAGAGAGAGGCGAGCACACGAACTTCCCCAACCATCCCAAAGTCGTACGCCGTGCATTGTGTGTTCTGATCTGACCGGCCACCATCATCTATCCTGTCGGGATTAACCTCTTCCCGTTCGAGTAGCAGCTTCACCACTCCATCATATCCACCACCGGTAGCATGCGAGAGCGGTGTTCGGTAGAATTTATCTGGTTTGTCGGGATTGACCTCTTCCCGTTCGAATAGCAGTTTCACCACTCCCTCATGTCCATTATGAGCAACCCATGCAAGTGGTGTATAACCAAAAAAGTCTCCTTCGTTGATATCACAACCTTTCATCTCTATCAAAGCGGCTACAACTTCAATTCCGACGACCGATGCGCAGTGAAGCCCACTGAAGGGAGAGAAGGTATCAACATACTAGTACCAAAGAGACAAATGTAGTACTTGCTCTAAAAGTAATTTGGTCGGCATCGGGCCATAATTCTCGTTTAATAGCTCCACCGCAAGTAATCTCGTGCTGTCCGAGAGCTCCCTTTTTGCCCCCCAGTATACTGAACAATACTCGAGAAAGGATGTGTGCAACGCATCATCAAAAGGAGCGGTCGAGATGGCTCTGACCTGTCGGGAATTCAGATATGTCAAACAGATTTCCGCTATGGCCGAGTGAGGTCTACTGAATATATCAGGATGAGCCGAAAGATACTCCTGAAGAGTAAAGTGAATCAATCGAACAGTTGATACCTCCTTATCCACAGTAATAAATAAGCCCTTAACAGCAGCTAACCAATGTCGATATCGAAGGGGCGTTGCTAGCATTGAAATCCGCCGATCCCAGCCTGACTGCAAGGGCGTGGCAGAGCTCATCCGCTTGTAACGGCCGCTCCGCATGACTGATCCACATCAATGCTGCCATCCCGAGTCTTGATTTATCCCCAGATTGCGCCTTAATTCGTTCGATCGTCGCTCCATAAACATCTCCCAACTCCGATCCCTCCGTCACTCTGCTAAGTTTTTCTTATTTCCCATAGATTATCGATTCATGTAAGATTGCATCGACACTCAAGGAAACCAGTAGGAACCTAGATGCATATTCATTAGCGAATGGTGTAGGACGGGGTTCCGAGTATCATCACCATACGTACATTTCCGACATTTTCTCGGGAATCTTCGATAGAATGTCCGCCTCTAGACTCTCGTCCATCGCTTCTGGGGTTTCGTCCTCATCCAGTCTAACACGAAGGTATTCGGTGATATCATCTTTACTGGACCTCACAGGTACACTCATCACTCGTCCAGCAAGACGCTTTTCCACCTCAGCCCGAATATGGGGCCTTCCAATAATGAATATTCGCGTGGACTCGGACTTCTCGAGGATTTGTTTCAGCGAATCAAGGAGCTTGACTCGATGCACTACAGCACACTCACCCAGGGCGTCTATGCATACAAACGTGCGCAGTGAGGATGTGACGGCCTGTAGCATCTTTATGACATGAGGAAGCAGCAGCCCCCGTCCACCAACGGCTTTTTTTCTGCTCTCGAAAGGCCTCCGATATTTGCTCTGGAATCTTTTCAAGTCCGTTAACGATCTGTCTCAGCACCGAGCCCAGCATGCTAGTCACAGACTGCTCCTTTCGCGCTGCAAATTAAAAGTAAAAGCAGGTAACGACTGTGTTCCGTCTAGTTGCTTCATCGCACAGCCCATCTACCACCAGCGAACTGACATTGCGGCTCGTTAGCACTAATTCTCTTTCTCTCTTTCCCAAGAATAACTCTTCTTACCTGATAAATGTCTTGCCGACTCCCGGAGCTCCATAACAAAACAAGACTGCCTTATCCCCTTCACCTTCACCACGGCGGTCATGCCAGCTTCTGAATTCTTCTGTTTGCATGAGCCATCCTCTCACATTGCCGGCTCGGCGCTTCCGGATATCCTGATGCCGTAGCCTGGGCTCTAGAGGGGATAGCCAGGCTAGGAGTTGAGACCGATCATCGTTAACACTATAGTTATTCTGTACATTAAACGAGTTGTTATTATTGGAGAGGTTGGTGCTATTGTGGATAGTATATTGAGACATCTTCCACTCTTTGCTGCCTGTGCCGTTGTAGTTACTGAGTACGGTCGGTTTTTAGTGCTCTTGGATGCTAAAGAAAAGAGGGGCCATTCTCAACAAAAGCGGGGGTCTCCAGCCGCTAAACCACCCTCGCAGATCTCACTTCATAGAACAGAAGAAACGCCTCGCACCTTACCAATAGCCATCCAGGAAGAGCTCTAAGCGCCGGTAACAGAACAACACCAACTCCTTGAGTAGATCTACCGGTGTGGTATATTTCTGCTCTCTCCCTAGTAGGATGGTGTGTTGTGCATGCTGTATCCCACTCCTGTATGTATAGATCTAACCTACCACTAGCTCAGGCAATAGACCGTTGCTATTGGCTTGGGGATAGGTAGTCTAGGTAGCTGAATAGGAGAGAGACAATAGAGAGTGCACCAAGACCAATAGAGAGGGAGTGAAGTGGTTTGTATTAGGTAGTGTTGTGGTGTGGTTGGATGGGTTGATAAGCTAAGGTACAGGAGAAAGCCTTCGTGCCAAGCCTCCTCTACGGTGGCCTTGTAGCCCTTACATATTTTAGCAGTCCACATGACTGTTTTATCGGAATTAGACCCGCTTTACCTTTGCTATTATATATACAGTATGAGCACTAGTCTATTTCCCCCACCCACGTTGGACTACGTTGTCACTTACCTATATAGTCTTTACACTACCCTCGCCCAGTAGATGTGGTACATCATACCGACATCGACGATAGGACAAACTCGCCTGGTGATCCTGATACCTCATTAGTCTCATTTCCAGTCTCCCCGAAAAATGGGGTACTTAAACCCGGCTTGGTCCCATGCTGTCAGGCAGGTCACCTAACCACCGGAAACTAATACCTTCCCCCAGTTATACCTGCTATACACAAGCCTAGGAGGGATGTGCGGTTTGTTTGAGACCTCCTAGAGTTATGAAGTTCTCTTGTACTGACCATGCGTTGTTATATTTTTCAGGCTTGTTCTCTACAATACGTAGGCGGGGTTCAGAGGATCGCCGCGTCCGTAACGCAAAGCCTACGCAGAATAGACACCTAACTATTGAGCTAGGCCCTGCCCGCAACGCAATACCGATAGGAAATGGGCACAAAACCACGGTGCTAGACCGTCCCTGTTACACAAAACCTACACAGAATGGGTACCTAACCAATGAGGGCCAGTTTGGCAAAAATGAGACCACTCGGCTGGGCGACCGTTTCTGCTGTGAAAATGACCTCTATATTTTGAAAGGGAAGGAAAAGGGAGATTTATATGGGGGAATGGAACCGAACAGTTGCATCCAAACAGGCCCTAAGTTAGGCCCTGCCCATAACGCAGTACCGAAACAAAATGAACAAAAAGCCACAGAGTTAGACCGTGCCTGTTGCACAAAGCCTAAACAGAATGGCCACCGGTTCAAAAACAAAACTTATCTGGCTATACCGATCTGGCGTCTGCTGAATGAGGGTTGGGTTACCGAGTTAGCCAATGCCTGCAACGCAAAGCATACCCAGAATGGACACCGAGCCGCTGAGCCAGACCGCACCCCTAACGCGAAGCCTACACAGAATGGACACGGAGCCACTGAGGTATCCCACGCCCGCAAAGCAATGCCGACACGCTTTGCACACCTAACCCCTATCGATCGTCTATCGGCCACGTGTGACGGGCTAGCTCAAGCAATCCAAAACCTTTTAATTCAATGGAATAGGTGGGAGGAAAGGAGGAGGGTGGTCGGGAAAAAGGACATGTTGTGGGAGGAACTTAGCGATTTTTTTTCTTTCCTCTTAGCACAATAGTTGGGTAGTTATAAACCTATTTTTGTATTCTACTATGGTTCAATTTACTACACCTACTCAGGTATGGTGGTATAATAATCCCAATAGTAGAACGTTGTATTAGCAGTACAAAGGAGCGCAAATAACAGGAAGCGCAATTGATTTGAATGGAGGAACACAGAAGTGTGGACGAGTCGGCACACTGGACATGAACGGATGTATAGGACATAAGGAGAGAAATAGGGCTATACATATACTAGTAGAAATTTCACTGCTTAAGCTGCCGTACTGGACTCGTAATACTTTTACTATCCTTGGTATTATTAGTAATCGGAATCGGCACTAATTCATGAGACCAATTTTCCCACTGTCTTGACCGTCCAGGAGATAGCATTCCATCACTACAAGCAGGAGCTCTCCAATATTTAGACACCTCAGATAGAACTTTGCTGTGCGGCTTTAGGTTAGCCGCCGCGTTAGTCCTGTGGGTTCACGAACTGAGAAGGGTTAGTATGGCGGCCCAAATGACCGAGGCGTTTTGTGAAGACCGCGGCAGTTTCATAACCAGATAAATCATCACCGTTCGCGCTATGTAAGGCGCCCATAATTTACCCGAGACACAGGACCTTTGATGAAAGGGATGGTACCTTTTGTTCGTAGCTGTAGTGATCATGTATACAGTGTGTGAGCTTCTGTCATAGAGCGGGAAAGCTTTGAAGTCTACGGGATTATCGCTCGGGATGATGTTTGTGGTTTCCAAAAAGCTTGTTTTTGCAGCGTCGGCTACCTACCGGTTGTGCTACCATAGTTTCATAGTTTATTTGTACCGTACTCGAGTACCGGTGCCGAGTACTGTAGATCCAATAAAGCTTGATCTACTCTTGGGTGACTCAAAGCAATGAAAACTGCTGCACGATCAGTGAGTTCGGCTTGCTGAGTTTTTACGCTCGCTTATTAGATTGAGTTTGAATTTGATATCATGTGATGTTATTCATTTCCCTACAAGGCTAGTGTTCTACATTTTAAATGGGCCTGAATGTTTCAGCGGTTTAGGGGATAGGGCAGTTGAAAAATGTTTTGTTTCATTTCTATGTGCACAAGCCTTACGCTCTAATGTCTGCTACGGAAAAACAGCTAACCCCACATTCGTAACTTGTCCTACATATTAAAACGGTAGGCGGGGTAGGGTTAGCGTTACGGCCATAGGGCACTCGGGGTATCTGGGTATCATACTACGGTAGTATAGGTATCCAGGCCGAAAGGAGGGGAACACCATGCAAACCCTCGGTCAGGAAGTGTAAACCTGACATTGAGTGCGTAAACGAACGTAATTAGAAAAGAAAATAAGAGTAAAATACAGTACTCGAGTAGTTGAAAGTATCGAGAAAGTACTACTTGGCCAATTCTAATCTGCACTTACCCTCCTCGGATGCTACTGGCCGACTGCTAGTTCTAGCGCCATCTCTAGTACTGTACATTACGTTAATATTACTCACATACTAGTACCGCATAATCTGGTTAAGCTCATTTTCGCCCTAAGAGGTTAGAATAAGGTGTGGCAAATGTTCGTAAAAATATTACCCTAATGGCTACCAGTATTACCGATTTCTACAAGACTGAGCCGACATTTAAGGACAAGAGTAAAACCCTAAATCCATCTATTACTATTGTCCGTGGGCAAAATTAACAGCGAGTCAACGAGGAGGGAAAAATTTCGGCCATGACAGCAATACCCCACCAACCCTACCACCGGTATCATTAAAACTAAGAAAAAATTAAAGAATTAAGTATAGGGCAGAATACATGGGAGAAATTGGATGAGGAGAGTTGCGTTGCCATCGATCGTATACCGTCAACACACATGAATATGCCCTACCAGAACGTGGTAACATAGCATCTTCAAGATATCGTGTTGCGTTCCAAGCCCGCTAATTACCTTTTCCTACTCCTGTAAGGCCGGCGAGATTTTCCCTAGACTCCTTTCCGCTCTGCTAACAGCCTGTTTCAACAGGGAACCCTGCATACTCCTTACTGACTGCCTATTTCACCATGTGAAGTCAAAGTAACAGCTGGTAAGGGAAGTTTTTTGCGAAGGAGGGACCCCCATGTGGTATGTCAGGTCAGAGTATACTGATCAGATTGTCACTAGGTTTGGTGAGCTGGGGGATTGGTTTCTAGCGATATATCATCGTGAGCCAGCTACATAAGTTGACTCTATTTAGTTCTGCCTTAGTTTCTTTTCTATACACTTTAGTTATATTGAACAACGAACGAACTCCCTCATCTCCTATTACACTATTCTTTCCGAGTCCCTCACGGTGGATGAATAGCAGAGCTCACTATATAGCAGCTCCTTGGCTGCCATGGTGGGTTTCCTTTCTGGTGTGATTATCTGCCCATGCTTTATTCTTTCATTATTATTATCAGCTAGCTTCATCGCACCAGTGTTCTCGGCACTCTGGGACTTCCAAAAGCCTCAGACATGGCTCGAGGGCTGTGTTTAGTCTTTCCATAGCAGGAAAGCTCAGGACGGCAGTCTTTGCCTCAGACAGTAGGCCTTATGGAATAGAGCAGTAGGGTCCAGGTGGACTGTGGGGACTGTGAAAGCAAGTGGATGACTATCGGAGAAGGTTATTTTCTGTGAGGGATAGTAGGTGACGACGCCAGTGACATCCTATAGCGCAGGATTGATCTGTTCAGGGGTGTAATATTAGGAGTCGAAGGAAAGCCATGTAATATCTGATTTGTCAACACTATGTAAGTAAGAGGGGAAATATATGATGATGGAGCAGGCCCACTCCAATTCAAACTATCAAGACATCTCATTCATTAAACTCTCTGTATTTCTATTTGCCTAGTTTTCCCAATTCTGCTTTCTTCTCTGTATTCCAAATCAGTCCCATGATAATAGCGGATCAACTATGCCACTAATGGGGTGGAGACCTCTATTCTTTACTGCTTCCTATTTTCTTCTTTGTCTCCCCAGTCTAGTTGCCTGAGGGTGAAGTATGGCATCATTCATCAGCAAAAAAAATTCTCCCTCATGTATTACTTATATATCTCCCTGTATCTGCTAGTAATACCACCTCCCCCGGTCCCTCCTGTCCCTCATACATTTACCGCATTTCCTAAAGACCCAACAGGCCTTCTGAAAGCCCCATACATGCCTTCAGCGCCATTTATCGTCCTCTTTTGCAGGTGGCCCCTAGCTTGCTCCACTAGCGAGGAGGTCTCACTTAACTGACGCCTGTTTGTTTTTGCATTTCCATCCAGGCCATTTTGGCTATTGTGCGTCCACTTTGTACCTGTGCGTGTCTGGAACAACCTTGCCTATCTCAGTGGCCCATCACGCCCTTAGCACTCTCCCTTCCCCTTGATTTCTTCATTATGGATTTCGTCCCCCTGGGGACATTCTTCACGTCATAACAAGCACTCTCTGCCCCTGGTGCACGTCCGGAACAACCTCGTCTCTCTCAGCGTCCCATATCGCACTTTGCTCTCTCTCTCTTCCCCTTGATTTCTCCGGTATAGATTTCGTCCCCCTGGGGATATTCTTCACATCATAACATGCACTTTCTACCCCTGGTGCACGTCCGGAACAACCTCGTCTCTCTCAGCGTCACATATCGCACTTTGCTCTCTCTCTCTTCCCCTTGATTTCTCCATTATGGATTTCATCCCCTCGGGGACGTTGTTCATGTCATAACATCTACTCTCTACCCCAGTACCGGCCCCACACACCCTTCTGTTTCCAAAGTATGCGTGCCAAATCTGTTTTATTTCACTGAAACCCGTATCTTTTGTGCCTCTTCTCGCCCTTCTCCTGACATTCATGATTCGCTTGCCTTTCTGTACCACTCCTATTTGTCGCCTCGGTTAGTTCACCATCAATATCCTTAGGTGTCTCAAAATGCACCACTACGCCTCCCCTTCATACCATTTGTTGTTTCTTTCTTTCTACCGTAAAGTTTTCAATAAATTCTATTAAATGTTTCTAAATCAATTAAACTATTTACATACCAGCAGTTGTTATCCGTACTAGTAGTCTTGGGTACTAAATGCGCCATGTCCATGATCCGTTTGATACTAACGACTATCTCGGTAGGTCCGTTTGGGCCTTTCGCCGTCCTTAAAGTAACGGTAACAAGTCCTGTTATATCTCTGAGCTTCCCGAGTTCTCAACATATAGTCTATCTACTAATACCAGTCTATCTACTAAACCCGTTCTTGGGTCTCGAACTTTCATTATTGAAATCAAGCGGGCCGGATAACAGCCTTTTAGTGCTCTATAAATACTTCTATTACCCGAATCCACCCATACCCAATCATTCCTGCTCTGCCCTGTTAACCTCCAACGCTGGGTGCAGGTACACCGAAGAAGGTGCCAAGTGACCTCTGTCTTGTCCTGAAAGTCTCTACCGGGACACGTAAAAGCCGACATATCTCAACAGAAAACTGTTTAACTGAATCCACATTAACATGTTGGCTCACAGATGACTTCCCTCGATAATAATCGATTCAAATGTCCGGAAAATTTCTCAAACTCTGGTAGAGCTGGGAAATGGTTTCCACGGTTGGTGTGAAACCGATTGGTTGTTTAGTTACTGAATCAACTTGCCGTTTGTGCTGTTTGTCGCATACTTCGTCTCGAATCGGACGTGATAGATCTGCTTGGATATTCATTTCATGAATTTTGAAGCTGTCAAGTCTAGAATATGATCGTAGTATTTGTTGGCTTGCATCGTTTTTATTTGACCGCTGATAGCCCTCCTTGATCATTATTTTGTGACTTGTTTCACCCGACTCGGTAAAATACATTTGAATGTTCCCAAAGCGCCGTATATAGTCCCTGAAGTGACTCAACAGATGTATCTTAACAAAGTTAATGTCTACATCCTCATCATATATATCTGCAACAATTCCATCTAAATCGCGACATTGCTCGTCCGCAATGCGACATCTTTTGGCAAATGTAGCCCCCAAAAGGCGGTATTGATTAAGTACTTCACCATGCTCAGCTTGAATTCTGGCTGTGACCTCTCTCACTTTCCTGGCAGTGGACTTATCCTTTCGGTACTCTTAAAAACGACTTTCTGATCATGAAAGGCCTTAAGGAACTGTTCGAGGTATTGAATCATCTCATCAGTATGGCTTGTATATTGTGACATTAGAGTAAAGTCGATCGACCGACACAGGTAGAGCTTTGATGAATATGGGACATTCTGCGGCACTCGGACGACGTAGGGAGGCTGCAAAACATGGTAGTATCACTTTAACCAGATTCTTCATCTCTTTTCCGGTCACTGAGAAATCCGACTGTACTCTTGTTCGGCGCGAATAGCCAGGATAAATATCTAAACTCTTCCAGATAGCATCGAATGCTTGTAGCCATTTGTATTTCTTTAGAAATCCGATAACCCATTTCATAAGTGTGTTTCGAATATTCCCAGGTACATGACATGGAGAATATCTGGTTTGGGCAGGTCGGATTGCTGAATGTTCGGAAGCCCCCAAAAGACGCTAGGAAGCAATTTGAAACCACAATCTGTTAGTTGTTGCTTGGCCTGCTGGTGTTTTCACAGTATTTGTTGAAGAGATGTTGGGATTTCCTATAATCTCGTCTGGCTGCAGAACGTCTCAAATGGGACCCTAGCTGTTCGGTCGAACGTCACAGACAGCGCACTGATTTTGTTGAATACCGTGCAATTTACATTTTCCAAGTGATCCGCAATCCACGCGAGAGGCGTAAGAAACACAATCGGACCTTTCCATCGGCGCATTCAACCTCAAGTCCGGAGTTCCCTAGTGCAACAATTGGCGCAAAGATCGCTTCCATCAAATCACAAAGAATCTCATTGTTGACCTGCCTTTGCCGTGCATCTCTTGCTGCTACGCCCAGTATCTTTGGGGGACGGGCAAAAGCGCCAAAAGAACGGTTGCATGTTTCGAGGGTTTATTCCGTGTACTCGATAGGATATTTCCAATTGTCATGTAGATTGGCCAGGCTTTCTTATCTCCGAGAAATTGGTCAAACAAGTAAGTCTGAGGAACATATGATTGGTACGAGTTTGCTCCATCCGGTAATTCATCCTTTACTGGCTGTTAATTTTGTGTCCTAGTAAACGGTATGGAAGCGCCGTGGAACGTCGTATTTGAACCTACCTGTGTCTCCCACCACCAATCAGCGGTATGCATCTCGAATAAACTCTCTGAGGTGGTTCTTCGCTATTCCATTCCTTCATAGGGGCGTAAACTAAATCTTGAGCAAAACATCTTTGACCAAGTAAATATTTAGTACAATCAATAGGATTGCGGAAAAAGAATTTCTGTGTTACGGAAGCTTCGTCTGGTCCTTCCTCGTCCGAAATTTCCTACTTCAGTTAGAATAGGACGTTGTAGGGTCATTTACTTACAGCTTCGCTAAACGATACAAACCCCTCTTTCCAGCTCTTCATTCCCATACCTGATTCCAACTGATCAATGGCATCAAGGAGCGATAAGCAGAGTTAATATTACTGCCCTCAGGCCCAAGTCCTTCTTGAAATATCTATCCATTGATCCTTTGGTACCTTTGCTTCAATAAACCACCGAGCAAGCTCAAAGTCCTTCTTGCTTCTGAATGGTGACCACATCTCATCTTCAGATCTTTCGGCTGTACAACGTCCCGTAGTGACCTTCCCCAGTGGGGTGCGTCGTCGGTATCGGTAGTCCAACCAATGGTGTGCTTTCCTCAGTGTCTGAATAATTAAGACTTTCCACGTCCGAATCAGCAGCGTTTACGTAGAGATCGAACTCATTTGCTTCAATATTCGTTTCAGCCGTACTAAATTCTTCCCCGAGTAGATTGGAGGTTAGGTCAGAGTCGGCAGGCTGGGGGATTCGTGCATGCCGTCTTCGTCGCAAATAGGCTGTACAAAGTCAAAATGCGCTGTTTCCATATGCTTCCGGTACCATGTACTTGACTTGTATTTTCTTCTGCAGTACGGCATTGAGACTCTTGTACCATTCTACAAGAAATTAGATTTGATACACAGCACAAAAGAGACGCGAAAATCAAACTTACTTTTCAGACTGATCTCACTGTGCTTGAACGCGTGTGGTAATTGAATAACTAGTTCTTGACCGGAACTGTGCTATAGATAGATGTTATTGTACGCAAAAAGGTGCAAATAGGACGAAATTGTCGTCACACTGTCTGTTCAGTAAATTCGAGATATTTCAAGGGATAGAAAAAATATGAGAACTTGAAAAACTTTCAAGGTGTGTTGTGTGGCCTGTTTGTAATTCAAAGGCCAACTGTTCGGGTCGGTCTCACCTTCCCCTGAGCAGGATTGTACTAGTACTCGTACTTGAATGACGTTCTGCGGCTCAAAACTCCCTTTTCACATTAGCTTTCAGACTAAATCCAGGTAGGGCGTTGAGGTCCTCGGGCATGAACATGAATGACGGCCCAGGGCCAGACAGACTCCTACAAATCTTGAGAAGACCTTACTTAACACTTATATCTACGATTACTTTTTAAAAAATGATAAGCAACGTGAATTGTAGCCTAAACCTCAGGTGTGCTTTATTGGCGTATTGCAGACTTTGAGAGGGCCAAACCTAATTGCAAGTGCTCATCTACCATACCCTAATATTCCTTATCCGAACCCAAATCAAGAAAGCAGGGGTAGTCACAAGTCTGCCTATTACATCGTTGTACCTTAAAGCACTCTTGAAAAGCTTTTTCATGTTTGTTCAACCCACCTTTTCAAGTGTACAAGCTTACCTTATTACATGTTTGCCTCACGGCAACTGTACATCTGTACTTTTTTGTATAGGCACAGAAGGACGTACTACGTTCAAGTTGGGACGTTTAACAGTCTCTTTCAAACTGGTCTGAGTTGTTAGAACTCTTGATACTATGACAAACAGCTTGAATAGTACACTCTTCTTTATATAAACCCCTCACTAGCCCAGGATTTTCCTTCTCCACTCCTTCATTACCTTCTAATCAATCTACAACCTCTCATCGTCCTTCTTAATCCTTCAAAACCAACTTTTCCCTTCACAATGATACGTTATATATAAACGAGAACTGTTTTCCGCGATCATACAGTCTCACTCACATTTCACACCAACTATACTGGTAAGTTTCGTCCGCGGTTCCTAACGTCCGAAATGAGCCGTTCTCAGGCCTTTCATAAGCTATACTGATTGATATCCATAGAATACCAGTAACTTACGGTTAATTGAAGCTAAGCTTTTCGATCGCTTCTACCTTCTAAATGTAAGTTTGTACGACAATTCGTCTCTTTCCTTCCTTCCTCGGCCTCCTAGAGATACCAACCCGAGGCCTAGTCTTTCTCACTTCCTTCTGGGGCACGCTGACCGGCTGCGGAAGTTCTTGAATGAACTTGTGTACTGCTCGTACGAGCTCTTCTAAAGTCTTAAAGTCAAACCATAGCTGACCACTATCCTCTAGATACACTAGCGGCTTCCCGTTTTCACTTGCTATCCCCCCCTACAGTTCGTCTTCTTTTTGTCTCATTTGCACCTTTCACAAGATGGAATGATTACTGATCGCCACTATTTGCTAGATTTCTTTGGGATTTCCCGTCTTCTTCTGCACGCCAAGAACATCCTTGCCTAATTGAGGTTAGTCTTCTGTGTGTCCCATTTAGTCTTTTTTGCAGAGAATCTAATTGGTTAATAGCATGCCTCCGATTCGTGGTCGTGGTTATGTCACCACTGCCATCTTCCGGACTGAGCTCAACCTCAGGGGTGAGGGACGAACCGTGAAAGAGAGGAGATACTGCGCCGTTCGCATATACATTCTCCTGAAGCGCAACGAGAGGAATATCACCTCTCGCACGCAGGCCAGTGACACTTTGTGGAATGAAGTTAGGATGGAGACCGTCGCACACATTGCCCTCAGAGGCTTTCGAGCTAAATTCAACTCTCTCTGGAACGGCCAACATCGGGCCTTCTACGTTGCTCTGGATGCTCTCATCATGGACATCCTGAAGAAGGCAGCTGAGTCTTGTAGGAATGCCAGACTGAATTCCAATGATGAGGAAGAGGGGGGAGATGGGGGCGCTGGCGGTGCATCTGGATCCGGATCGAGAGATGAAAGGGCAGTTGCTCGTCCCTAACTCACCATTCACGAGGAGAAACCAATACGAATAATATTCATTTCGACCACAGATGCCGAGCCTGGGCAGGCTCGCCAGCTCCCATGGATAAACCGTGATAATAACACTATGCCAAACAAGAGTTGGTTTGCGGTTCTCAGGCACTACATATTATAGGAGCTCGGCGAAGCTGCCTCTCGGTACGTAGAGGACGGCGAGCACCCCCGGCAGTTCATTCGAATTCTCCACAACATTCAAGGCCTGAATGTCACTCCCAATAGCACCAACCAGATCGAGTTGATTGATGATGATCTGGTCAATGCCTGGCTTTGTCTCTCCCAGTGCTCCACCCTTACTGTCACCTGCTTCCTCCACCGAGCAGCTGTTGCCCCTCCTGATGGTGGGGACCCTATTGGTCCCAATATACGTCTTGTCGGGCACAGCCGGAACTATCTCTTCCCTGGCCAATTCGATGTCGCCGAGTTCTACACTGAGCCAGAATCTGACTCTGATGAGGAGCACGATATGGAGCGCCATACAAGGCGCAGAAGGGCCTTTCCTAGGTCCCACAACGACTGGCAGAGGAGAATTCTGAGCAATGATCGTAGGGTTAGTAGGTTCCAGACCCACTCCCGGGAACTGATTTTGCGCGCTCGAGTGAGACAGGGGCTGGCGTATATGAGCCAATATGCAGAACAAGATGTCCCAATGGTGGCTCTTCCCCCGGGGATCCCACCTCCCAGGTGTGAGGTGTCAGTTCATGACTCTATTGAGGAAGGCGCTGATGATAACTGCGGGGGTAATGGGGGTAATGGGGTAATGGGGGTAATGGGGGTAATGGAGGAATGGGGGTAATTCGGGCAATGCCTAGAGTTTGTTTGCACTGGGCAGAGTCTTCTTTGGACTTTTGGGTGGTTTTTTCTTTTGTTTCACTGGCTTTCTTAGGTTTTGCTTTCATTTCTATCCATGGGTTCAGCACTGGGGGGTTGGGGCTTATTTGTGCTGGGTAGTGTCTTCTTGGGTCTTTTGGGTGGGCTCTCTTTAGTTTCACGGGTTTTTTCTTACTTTGTTTTGCTCTCGTTTCTATTTATTTATTGGGTTTTCTGGGACTTATTTTGTGTCGGGCTGCGTCTTCTTTGAGTCTTTGGGTAATTGTTCTTTGGTTTTACAGGCTTTGCTTCTTTGCTTCTGCTTTGCTTCTATCTATTAATCGTTGTCTTAATCCTATTTGCGCTGTCATCCAGCTTTCCTATATTTTACCCGGTAGTCTTAGATTTTAATGTTTTTAGTAGTCTTTTTATTTTTAGAATTAGTTGAGTGCAATAAAAAGCTTTTCTGGGACGCTAAATGTCCCATTTATTCTTTATCCTATCCTAGTATGTATAATCCAATCTTTTGAAATGATAAGTTATATTCATCCAAGCCCCGCATATGAAATCCTGTCCCGGCAATCCAGAATAGACAGTCTCTATTCGGCTCAGAGCTATCCGTGCACGTAGAGTTTGAGACATTCGGAGGCCAAATGGCTATAGGATAGTCCGAGCCCATGCCAATAAGACTCATGGACCTTGGATCATAGCTAGAAGTACGTGTATTAACAATAACACAAAGCTTGTTGATCCGCAATACGACACTGTTTGTCCCCAATACGACGCCATGAGTTCGATTCCTGTCGGAGGTTTTATCTCTACATCTAATTCATTTTTCTCCTCTACTTCTTTTATATAAATGCGCAATCATGAATGGAAATACAAGCAGAGGTCAGTCACGCCTCCTGGAGGCCAATGTGAGCTCTCCCAAGACTTAAATATCCCATTCTTGACCAGAGTAGTAGGACTAGCCCCCGAGCCCAGGCATCATCGTTAAGACCTCCAGTAGCCTTCACGGATATGTCAAAGCAAGCACCAGAAAGACAACGACAGGTTCATTTTGAGGAAGTGCAACCTACAGATATTGACGATGATGACATTCCTCCTAGACGTCGCGGATGGGATGAACGACGTCCTGCTAAAAGACTCCCACAGCCACTTCCATGGAGAGTCAGGGGCTGGTTAAGATATGTAAGTAAATCTAATAATTTTTTCAATTGACATACTTGTAAGAAAGAGTACAGAGGACACCCCAACGCTGGTTCTAAATGCCTCTTCACAGGGGGTTCTAAAT
>NESQ01000537.1:0-47645 GCA_003070745.1 Tuber borchii | reverse complement strand
GACCATGAGCATCACTGTTAAACCAAGTATATTCTTAAACTGAGTATCTGTCAAAGTCTGGCGTTCTCCTGCTTGCCAGGAGAGGGGCTTAAATATAAATTCCCATAGCGATACCTTCCTGCAATTACGATCATTACCAGGTGAGTGCACCTTCACAGGAATCCTGTAATCCTCCCTGACACCTAAGACTCATCACACAGCCTCACTGCCAATGCAATACATGACCATTTTCCTGTACCTCGTATTCCAAATATAAAGGAAAGTAATTAAAACTAAACATAGCATAGCTGATAGGTCACAGGGCAGTGCCAGGACTGTAATCAAAGCAATCAAATAAAATAATTATCAAGTGCAAAACTAATAAAAGAAATTCAATCACTTCGCTCCTGTATACCGTTCTGGAATATGTATACATGTTACACTTTCACACCTTCCATTTCATCCTCCCACACCTCCCAATCCCCTTTTCTACTAACTTGAATACCCCATTCAGCTCCATCCAAAACTATCTTATCATCCAATCTCACCTAATTATTTTCCCACCTGCCATCCACCTTCCTCAATCTCTTATAAATCTTCCAATCACCTTCCTTCTTACCCAATGCCACTTTCCCACCAATCATTCTGTACTTCCTATCCACCAATAGTGTCTTGCCACCTTTCCCAATTTCCTTTTTCGTAACCCTAGCCCCCAAATTTCTGGGACCACCCCTCTTCCCACTTTTTTCTCCCTTGCCAGCCATGGCTCCCTCCAGATAGGACTGCTCTAAAGACAAATTCAAAGCCGTAATGCTCACAGGATGGAAGACCCTTGTTGATTAATAACCCGTTTGTCGTAAATATGATGCTTCGTAATTTCAAAAATCACGAAAATACCGGTCGTCGTCCTGTGCAAAAACCTCTGGCCTGTACCTTGTAACCTCCATGTTTTTTTGTCTTAAGACCCGGGCTGAGGGGGGTAGTGGTGCTAAACCCCGCTTTTCTTCATACTTTCGGAATTCTATCACCAAACACCATAATATCTCATCAAGAAACTCTCTACAACATTCCCAAGAGCAAATAACAGAAAAATGTCCCAAGATATTAGTTTTGTTACCGGGTTCCCACATAGTCCTGATCCCTCATGTCACAATAACGACTCTTTTAATCCCACCAGCTTCCTAAGTCACAACACTAACAGTTTCAACATAAATAACACTAACATTAGGAACATCACAGTCACTGACGATCGGTCCGAAATCCTGACTTGGTTGTCACCTCTCGAGCCCCACCTACGGCATTACGATATTCAAACGCGCCGGGTTGACGACGTGGGTGACTGGCTTCTACAGACAGAGCAGTTTCAAAGTTGGCGCAGTGATGGGGGTCAGGGTGAACCGCAGAAGGCGATCCTATTTTGCTCTGGAAATCCAGGAGTCGGGAAGACTTACATTAGGTGAGAGAGTCGATATCGTGAGAGAAAAGACAAAGTAAGATATTTTTCTGAGAAGTTTCAATTTTAGTTCATTAGTAATAGATACCCTGGGCGATGGGGCCGGGGAAACCGGAGAGCAAGATATTACTGTGGCATGTTTCTATTTCGATTTTGCCGCACAACAGGAGCAGTCTGCGGCGAGTATGCTGGGTGCACTGCTGAACCAGGTTGTCAGTGGTTTAGAGCCAATTCCCGACGAAATAGTGGATATGTTTCGGAAACAGAAAAAAATCATCGGTGGTCGGAGACTGCGGCTTCCTGAAATTGTGAAGATGCTGGGAGGGTTCTCATCTTCGCGGCGCAGGTTTTTCTGCCTGGACGGGATGGACGATTGTGCCGCCACGGATCGAGCTAAGATCCTTCATTCACTCAGGGACATTATCGAAATATCTCCTACCACTCGAGTGTTCATTACTGGGAGATCGCACGTCGGTGGTGAGGTAGAAAAAAGTCTTCCCGGGGGAGTCGTAGTTGTACCGATAAGTCCCCGAAAGGATGATATCATCCGGTACATCCAGAGAAAACTTGCTGAAGACTCAACTTCGGACGAGATGGATGAGGGATTAGAGGCAGAAATAGTGAAGAGGATTCCGGAAACTGTCTCGGAGATGTGAGTATGACCGACTAAGTGGAAAATGCCACCCATGCCATCCGCTGACAAACACATGTCTAGATTCCTGTTAGTCTCTCTCAATCTCGATTCGATCTTACAGGAGACCACCATTCATCGTCGGCGAGAAAGGCTCAGAGTGATGACAGATGGGTTAGGGCTGGAAGATGCCTACGGTGCAACATTAGAACGGATCAAGGCACAGGGCGGTCAGAAATCAAAGCTCGGGATGGCCGCCTTAATGTGGGTATGTTATTCCGAGCGGCCGCTCAGGGCAGCGGAGTTGTGTCACGCCTTGGCAGTCCAGACAGGATCGACGGATTGCAATATTGATAATATTTCCTCCATACGGACGGTGTTACGCTGCTGCCAAGGGCTTGTTGTGGTGGATAAAGAAGGGTCGGCTGCCCGACTAGTCCACTTCATGCTCCAGGAGTATCTCACTAGCCATCCTGACCTTTTTCGGAGCCCTCACGCAGTAATTGCAGAGACATGCTTGGCATATTTGAATTCGCGGCAAGTGATGGACTTTTCGGCCACGGGCTCCCTGAGCCCTCAACACACACCCTTCCTCGAATATTCTGCTATACACTGGGGAGCCCACATGAAAAATGAACTTACCAGCCACGGGAAAGTGCTTGCACTGAAGCTCTTTAGCCATTACGAACATCATATATCAACTAAACTACTCTTCGATCACATTTTTGACACTCTTGAGTTTTCGATTTTTATTGTGGACTCTGACAAGTTTACTGGGCTGCACTATGCGTGTATGTTTGGACTTGTTGAGATTGTGAGGACATTGATAGAAGTGGATAGTGTTAATATGAATTGCGCGGACGATATGGGTGCTACACCACTCCTATGGGCCGCTAAGAATGGGCATGTTGGAGTGGTGAAGGTATTGCTGAGGCGGAGAGACGTCAACCCCAATATCTTAGACAAACTTTGCCGAGCACCGATCTCGTGGGCTGCTAAGCATGGGCACGAGGCAGTGGTGGAACAGTTGCTGGCACGTCATGATGTAAACTCCGATCGTCCAGACCTCGTTGGCCGAACGCCATTGTCATGGGCTGCCACCAATGGACATGGAGCAGTGGTAAACCTGTTACTGGCACGCGAAGACGTCAACCCCAATCGCTCAAACGACCGTGGCGAAACACCAATATTTTGCGCCATTGACTCTAGACATGATGCAGTGGCGAAGCTGTTATTGGCACGTAAAGACGTCAACCCTAATGAGCCAGACGGCTATGGACAAACACCAATCTTTCAGGCTATCAATCATCGACATGAGGCAGTGGTGAAGTTGTTATTAGCACGTGAAGACCTTAACCCCAATGAGCAAGACCACTATGGCCGAACGCCAATCATGTGCGCTATTCTATACGGACTTGAGGCAACTGTAAAGTTGTTACTAGGACGGGGCGACGTGAATCTCGATAAGCCAGACCACAATGGCCAGACACCAATCTCGTGGGCTGCTGAGCGTGGGCATGAGACAGTGATGAAGCTGTTACTGGGACACGAAGACTTCAATCTTAATAGGCCAGACGCTGGCGGCCAAACACCAATCTCGCGGGCTGTCATGAATGGAAATGAGGGAGTGGTGAGACTGTTACTAGGACAAAAAGGGATCAACCCCGATAGACCAGACAACTTTGGCCGAGCCCCAATCTCGTGGGCTGCTGAGTATGGACACGAGGCAGTGGCCAGGCTGCTACTGGAGCGTGAAGACGTTAACCCTAATAGGTCAGACACCGATGGCCAAACACCAATCTCGCGAGCTGTCGTGAATGGAAATGAGGGAGTGGTGAGACTGTTACTAGGACAAAAAGGGATCAACCCCGATAGACCAGACAACTTTAGCCGAGCCCCAATCTCGTGGGCTGCTGGGTATGGGCATGAGGCAGTGGCGAGGCTGCTACTGAAGCGTGAAGACGTCAACCCTAATAGGCCAGACACCGATGGCCAAACACCAATCTCACGGGCTGTCATGAATAGACAAGATGGGGTAGTGAGGCTGTTACTAGGACAGGAAGACATCGACCCCGATATACCAGACAATTTTGGCCAAACACCAATATCGTGGGCTGCTGAGCACGGATATTGGGTAATGGTGAAGATTTTGCTCGGGTGTAAAGGCGTTAACCCCAATAGACCAGATAACTTTGGCCAAACACCGGTCTCGTGGGCTGCCGAGAATAGACACCATGGAGTTCTGAAGCTGTTATTAGAACGGGAAGATATCAACCCCGATATGCCAGACACCCTTAGCCGAACCCCGCTCTCGTGGGCTGCCGAACATGGATATGAGGGAGTTGCTGAGCTGTTGTTAGGACGTGAAGACATCAACCCTAATAGGCCAGACAACGATGGTCAAACACCAATCTCGCAGGCTGTCAAGAATGGAAATGCGGGAGTGGTGAAACTATTACTAGGACGGGAAGACATCAACCCCGGTACACCAGACAACTCTGGCCAAACACTGATCTTGTGGGCTGCTGAGTATGGGCATGAGGCAGTGGTGAGGCTGCTACTGGAGCGTGAAGACGTCAACCCTAATATGCCAGACAACGATGGTCAGACACCAATCTCGCGAGCTGCCATGAATGGAAATGAGGGAGTGGTGAGACTGTTACTAGGACAAGAAGGCATCAACCCCGATAGACCAGACAACTTTAGCCGAGCCCCAATCTCGTGGGCTGCTGAGTATGGGCATGAGGAAGTGGCGAGGCTGCTACTAGGACGTGAAGACGTCAACCCTAATATGCCAGACAACAATGGTCAGACACCAATCTCGCGAGCTGTCATGAATGGAAATGAGGGAGTGGTGAGATTGTTACTAGGCCGGGACGACATCAACCCCGATATACCAGACAATTTTGGCCAAACACTAATCTTGTGGGCTGCTGAGTATGGGCATGAGGAAGTGTCGAGGCTGCTACTAGGACGTAAAGACGTCAACCCTAATATGCCAGACAACAATGGTCAGACACCAATCTCGCGAGCTGTCATGAATGGAAATGAGGGAGTGGTGAGATTGTTACTAGGCCGGGACGACATCAACCCCGATATACCAGACAATTTTGGCCAAACACCAATCTCGTGGGCTGCAGAGCACGGATATTGGGCAGTGGCGAATATTTTGCTCGGGTGTGAAGGAGTTAACCCCAATAGGCCAGATAACTATGGCCAAACCCCAGTCTCGTGGGCTGCCGAGAACAAACATGAGGAAGTCCTGAGGCTATTATTAGGACGGGAAGACATCAACCCCGATATGCCAGACAACCTTGGCCGAACCCCGCTCTCGTGGGCTGCCGAACGTGGATATCAAATAGTGGTTGAGCTGTTGCTGGAACGTGAAGACGTCAACCCTAATCGGCCAGACAACGATGGTCAAACACCAATCTCGTGGGCTGCCATGAATGGAAATGCGGGAGTGGTGAGACATTTACTAGGACGAGAAGACATCAACCCTAATATGCTAGATGACTTTGGCCGAACACCAATCTCGTGGGCTGCTGAGCGCGGGCATGAGGCAGTGGTGAAAATGTTCCTGAGACGTGAAGATGTTAACCCTGATAGGCCGGACGATGGGTGGTGCCGCGCGCCGATCTTGTGGGCTGCCGAGAATGGGTATGGGGAAGTGGTCAAGCTGTTCCTGGAACGGGAAGACGTCGACTCCAGCAGATCAGACATATGTGGCCTTACTGTATACTCGTACGCTAGTAGATGGAGGGATCACCCTGTCACAAGGTCAATGCGAGATTTGAGAGCCCTCCCTGCACCACCGACCTATTCCCAAGAGACACAAAGTTCCCCCCTTATATTTGAACTCGAGGCCTCGCAGCCCCTCGGCGGCACCGTAGCTATACACATACCTACAGTCAGCCTCTCACCACCGACCAATTCTGAAGAGACACAAGGCTTCCCCCTTATATTTGAACTCGAGGCCTCGCAACCCCCCGGCGGCACCGTAGTTATCCCCATACCTACCGTCAGCCTTTCACCTACTGATTCAGAAGAAACACAAGGGTTCCTTCCTCTCTTCGAACTCGAGGCATAACTCCCCGGCAGCACCGTGGTTATATGCGTACCTGCCATTAGCCTCTCACCACCTCCCCCGGATCTTGTTTAGCCCCCGGTGCCCTTTACCCTCTCTTAGATATTGCCACTCTTTTTACCCTTCCGCTTTTGTCTCGAAAATCAGGCAAGAGCCACGCCTTGGGGGCGATTTGTCACACAACATCCCTTGAGAATCCATTTACACATCCCTCATTGAGGGCTGCCCGGTATCTATTATATAGCTAAACAATAGCCTTTGCTATCTCTTTCTTTCTTTAAATCTAGTATAATCTAAATAGAGGTGGGGTATAGTGCTCCCGGATGGCAGCTATAGCGGGAAGTTTGGCCTGTCTTTTATAATATCTTATCTTTCACGGTTTTCTACTTAAGATAGATTCTTATTTTTAACTGTTTGGCTTTGAGAGCTGAAGGTCAAATACTGTATTTCGCTTATAGAAGTGAAGCATAAGTGGGAGGAAAGATTTTGGTATTTGGGGATGATTGCCACGCAATATTCCACAGTTGTGGGTGGCCGAAAACAGGAAAGCATTTTGGGAAGAGGTGAATGCAGTAGCAAGCGCGGAGCGTGATTTCGGGAAAGTCAAATCGATCAGGAGCTGCATGGTGCCGGGCATTTGAAATCAGCCCTCATGGGTAATTCAGGAAAATGCTTAGCATTATGCCAAGACTAGAAGGGCTATATGCTCTAAAATGTTCGCTTCTGGGCAAGACCTTCCCCGCTTTACTTCTCATTCATAGCTACAAATGACCCCATTCTATGATATCATACCTATAGTAGAATCTCCATTTTATAGTTCCCCCATTGGCGTTCCCACAGTAGTAGCATGATGACCGTACTTGGAGTATTCAATCTGCCGCTGATGTGCTATCCCCCCGTATGCTGATGTCTTTTCAAGGAAACCGGCATTCTTAAATGGCCGTTGGTAGTCCCAGACACAAGGTTGTTGATGAAGCTTAACTCCCCCTTCCTTCACGCAGTTTGAGAGTTTGCTTCCCCCCTCTAGGATCATGGGTTATCACTCGGTACCGGTAGATGCATAATGCGGCTGATTTACGGCCACGGGTAATTCATCTTGATCGCCTAACAAAATGTCCCACCTTGAACCCCATTTTTCTCACTAACCAACAGTTTAAATGACAATTACTCAACATAGATTTATCCAGATCTTCTTAATCTATAAATCTATGTTTTTATTTCTACTCCATGAAGTTGTGATGGGGTGTCATCGGGGTTTTCGCTTTTCCGTACCTTGTCGATTTCAAGCGCCCGGCACCATACAAGGAGTACTGAACTAAGACACATTCCACCAATTTCTTAGAGGGAGTGATGGACTAGGGGATAAATTTAAACTGAGCATTTTGTCTTTTCGAGGAATAATAAAATTTGTGGGGAACGGGATACTTCACCTAAAAAGGGAGAGCCTCTTGGGGAGCTAAGTATTAAAATGAAATATGCAGCCACTTTTTAGTCTAAAAAAGATCCTGTCGTAGAACAACTTTGCTCTCTTTTTTTTCGGCACAAATGGTACACATGCCTTGCCGTACGTAGGTGTCTAGCTAATATTTGCACTTATGAAATAAGATAAAACATCAACACTTCTTTGGTACCCGGTGAATCTATTAAAGAAGCTTACCCGGTCCCGGTGTGCGGTGCGACATCGGCAACTAAGAACCAAAGCAATGGATGACGCTAGCCCCCTGAACTTAAAAGCCCATTCCATACCGAGGCCACCGCAGATCTACAAGCGGGAGGGATGAAAACGCTATTAAACAGCCCATCGTGGGTATGTTTGGTTGATTCACTAAAATGTACCTCCCAGCCGCGACACTCACGATATCTCTATTTGCCCTCCTATCGCGAGCGGCTAATCTCCCCAAGCAAGCAGGCGAAAGCCACTTCACATACCCCCTCAGAGACGACCTGGTTGATGGCGCTCAGCCCGTCAACCTCACCTGGAAAGCGACGACAAAGTCCACCATTATGATGCAATAAACCTTCAACACAACCTTCAATTTGTATGTGAATTTAAGAATCATGAACCACTACTAAACATTCTCTGATGCTTTAAATGTCCTTTCAGCTTTCTCACACATTGTTTTAGCTCTTTGAAAATAATTCTTCCATTTTATTTCCTCTCTTTTACTACTTTTATTTTCATAAGGTTTGGATTAGGCGTGAAAGTTGCGTTGAGCTGTCATGTTGTGTTGAGCCGTCACGCACTCCTCTGGAGTGGCGCAAACTTTGAGGGTCGCTTAGCGTCCTTCAAAGTGGTGGGAACCTTAGCACGGTTACTAGTCTGGTATTGTAAGTACGGCCTTTATCTACCGGCAGTTTTGGCAATCACCTCAAGAATCCTTCCACTTTCGTACACCGCATTTCTAGAATAAAAAACACTATATACAATTTATCTATCGTTCGAGGGGGGGGAGGGAAGGAAGAAAAAGAAAAAAACTATGCCAAAAAAAAAAGACATGTAAGAATTTACAGAGATAAAAGAATTCAATATGACAATAAAATCTAGAAGCTATAACTCGACCTTCCCACAACAATAGAAATTTCATCCCCGCCTCCCACAAAAAAAGCTCTACAGAACTTTGTAAATAGAAACTTATAAATCCTCACCTAACCGCTCAAGAAAATAGCCAAAAAGGCGCAGGAGGGTAAGAGATATATCTGCCTTCCCATCTCATAGGATTCTCCACATCGACAGAGGGTGATATTTAAGTGCATCACAGAGGGGATATATGCCCGGAAAGGGAAGGGCGCGGTTATTTCCATGAAGTGCCTCTCCTAGTGCCTAAACCGTACAGGGGAAACGGCTTTGCGAGACTGGAGCAGTGTTACTACCCCCTCATATCCATTCTGAACGGCACGCGAGAGCGGTGTTAGGCCGAATATATCTGGCTTGTCAGGGTTAACCTCTTCTCGTCCGAGTAATATTTTCACCACCCCCTCATGTCCATTGAGAGCGGCGCGCGAGATCGGTGTTTGGCCGCGATTGTCTGGCTTATCGGGATTGACCTCTTCCCGTCCGAGTAATATTTTCACCACTCCCTCATGTCCATCACAGGCCGCACTCGAGAGCGGTGTTTGGCCCCATTCATTTGGCTTGTCGGGGTTGACTCCTTCTCGTCCGAGTAGTATTTTCACCACCCCCTCATGTCCATTGAGAGCGGCGCGCGAGAGCGGTGTTTGGCCGCGATTGTCTGGCTTATCGGGATTGACCTCTTCCCGTCCGAGTAGTATTTTCACCACTCCCTCATGTCCATCACAAGCCGCACTCGAGAGTGGTGTTTGGCCCCATTCATTTGGCTTGTCAGGGTTGACCTCTTTCCGTCCGAGTAGTATTTTCACCACTCCCTCATGTCCATACCAAGCCGCATTCAAGAGCGGCGATTCGCCCCATTTATTTGGCTTGTCAGGGTTGACCTCTTCCCGTCCGAGTAGTATTTTCACCACTGCCTCATGCCCATTCGCAGCGGCATGCGAGAGTGGTGTTCGGCTGTCATTATCTGGCTTGTCGGGGTTGATCTCTCCCCGCTCGAGCAGTATTTTCACCACTCCCTCATGTCCATTGCGAGCAGCCCATGCAAGCGGTCCGCAACCCGAAAAGTCTCCTTCATTGATATCATAACATCCTATCTCTATTAAACCAGCTACGACATCAACAATTCCAAAGAACGATGCGCAGTGTAGTCCACTGAAGGGAGAGATAGTACCAAAATTCGAAAGATAGAAATTCTTTGCTTGTGCTAAAAGTAATCTGGTCGATATCCGGCCATAATTCTCTTTTAATAGCTCTAGCGCGAGCAATTTCCCGCAGTTTGAGAGCTGCTTTTTCGCATGCGCTCCCCAGTATACCGAACAATATTCTAGAAAGAGTGGGCTCCGCTTACGGCGAAAAGGAGCGTTCGGAAGGGCTTTGACTTGTCGAGAATTAAGATAGGTCAAACAGGTTTCGGCCATTGCCGAGTGAGGTTTACTGAATATATCGAGACGAGCAGAAAGATACTCCTGGAGAGTAAAGTGGATCAATCGCACAGTTGCTGCCTCCTTGTCCACAGTGATAAGCCCCTGACAGCAATTCACCAATGTCGACATCGAAGGGATGTTGCCAACATCGAAATCTGTGGAGCCTAGCTGAACTGCTAGGGCGTGGCAGAGCTCATCCGCTCGCAACGGCCGTTCGGCATGGCTGATCCACATCAACGCTGCCGTCCCGAGTTTCGATTTGTCCCCAGACTGCGCCTTTATCCGCTCGATCGTCGTACCGTAAACATCTCCCAATTCCAATCCACCCGTCATTTTGCTTAGCTTTTCTCGTCGGCTGGAGATTGTTGATTCATGCAAGATTGCATCGATATTTAAAGAAACCAGTAGAAACCTGAATGCATAATATTAGCGGATTGTGTGGGCGGGATTCCCGGTACGATTGCCTCTACGTACATTTCTGACATCTTTTCGGGAATCTTCTCCAGAATTTCTGCCTTTAGACTCTCATCCATGGCTTCTGGAGTTTCGTCCTCATCCAGTCTAAGACGAAGGTATTCCATGATATCATTTTTGTTGGGCCCTATCGACACACTTATGACTCGTCCAGCAAGACGCTTTTCGATCTCAGTCCGAACATGAGGCCTTCCAATGATGAATATTCGTGTGCGCGGGGACTTTTCCAAGATTTGCTGTAGCGAATTAAGGAGCTTGACTCGATGCACCGCCGGGCATTCGTCCAAAGCGTCTATGCATACAAATGTGCGCAGTGAGGATGTGATGGTCTGCAGCATCTTCACGATATGCGGTAGTCGCGGTCCTCGTCCACCAATAGCCATTTTCTGCTCTTCGAACATCCGTGTTATTTCCTCCGGAACCTTCTCCATTCCGCCAACGACCTGTCTCAGCAAGGAGCCCAAGATACTAGCCACAGACTGCTCCTTTCTCGCTGCGAAGTCTAGATAGAAGCACGTGACAGCTGTATTTTGTCCCCTAGACTGATCGCACAACTTGTCCACTACAAGCGAACTGACGTCATGGCCTGTTAGTACTGAGGATCTTTCTTCTCTCTAAGGATAATTCTCGTTACCTGATAAATGTCTTCCCAACCCCCGGACTTCCGTGACAAAACAAGACTGCCTTATCACCTTTACCTCCAACACTCCAGTTATGCCAACCTCTGAATTCCGCGGTCTGCAAAAGCCATTCCCCCACATTATCGACGCGGCGCTCTTGGATGTCCCGATGCCGTAGCTTGGGCTCGAGTGGTGATAGCCAGGTCAAGAGTGGAGACCGATCATCGGCAACAACGTAGTTATTCTGCACATTATTATTAAAAGAGTTCGCATTATTGGAGAAAGTGCTATTATCGACAGTATATTGAGACATCTTCGGCTTTTTGCTGCTTGAAATGTTGTAAAAAGAAGGGGGGGTTGAGTATGGTCGGTTGGTGAAATTCTTGGGAGGAGAGGAAAGCAGAGCCTTGTTTACGGCGGGGTCAGTTGTGCGCAGGATGCAGAAAATATTCAAGTTGCAACGGACACCTCGCCCAAGTGCTAAGGCCGGGTAACCCTGATGCATGTCAATAGTTTGCCATTTTTAGACAAACCAGCATAGCAACGGTCATGCCTTCTCAACTATCATACCAATTTGAAACGAAAAGACACAAGAAAGAAGTCTCAAAAAATGTCCGCTTCTCTGGAAAATTCAAGTCTTCATCCTCTTGCTTGCTCAATCCTTCCTAAGCCACCTTATCAAATAATTCTAGAAACAAACTTTGACTCTACGCCCAAGAAAACAACTACAGTATGCAAGCATATGAATTGTTGAGCACACTACTAGGTGTTTTATGCCACCTCCGACAGTACTATACCCTGTCAGACCTGTAAAGAAGGTATTGTATCTCATTGACTATCAAGGAGTAATAAGTATTGTCGCATGACTTCTAGATGAATAATACTGCAGCCGTGGTCCCGTAGTGCGTCTCTCGGTGTGGGGACTTTGCGAGTAGGAGGCACCCTTGTATAAAACATTTTAGTTTCCATTATTTATGCTATAAAAGCCACTTTTGTGCTATAAAAATGGTGCGCCAAACAGGGCCTAAAATGGAAATAAAAAAATAAAAAAATAAAAAAAGGTCCCGGTGTGAAGTCCGACACCGGCAACTAAGAACCAAAGCAATGGATGACGCTAGCCCCCTGGACGTAAAGGCCCACTCCATACCGGGGCCACCGCAGCTCTGAAAGCGGGAGGGATGAAAACGCTATTAAACAACCCATGGTGAGTATGTTTGGATTTTTAGAATCTATACCTATGTTTGCTAGAAGTTAATTCACCAAAATGTACCTCCCGGCCGCGACACTCACGATATCTCTATTCGCCCTCCTATCGCGAGCGGCCAACCTTCCCAAGCAAACCGGCGAGAACCCCTTCACATACCCCCTCAGAGACGACCTGGTTGATGGCGCTCAGCCCGTTAACCTCACGTGGAAAGCGACGACAAAGTCCACCATTACCATAAACCTTCTTAAGGGCGATCCGAAGAATCTCGACGACCTGGGCGCGGTCGTTGGGCTGTTGGATAACGAGGGGTGGTACGAGTGGAAGGTTAGCAAGTACCTCGAAGACAGCCGGAGCATGCCTAAGGGATATATGTACGGACTCAAGATTACCAACGATGAGGACGAGGGGTTTGAGTATAGTCCGCCCTTTAGGTTGCGAGTTCCTGGGAGTGTGTTTAAGAAAGGTTCCGCAGTGAAGGGGGAGGCAAATTATACTCGGCCGGCGCCTCCGTCGAATTCGGAGAAGGGAGTGGAGCGGAGGAGTTAGGGAGGGTATTGTCGAGGTATTGAGGATTGATATTTGGAGTTCATCGGGCTGAGATTAGGTGGGTTCTAGGCTAAGCTCGTGTTGAATGAAACTTAGCCGTTGACGAAAAGAGTCCGGTCGGATGCTGGGGTGAGGGTCGAGTCCGAGAGTGGGCTGGTTTGGTGGACAGTTAAAACTTCGCAAAAGTTTCCGGAAATGTGGACTTTGGCTTGGCGCTAACTTGAGAAACTTGCAATGTGCATGCAATACACTGTGTTGACCCTACTGATACTCGAGTAGTATCATCGCTCGAAGTCCTGATGCTGTCTGAGCCAACATTTACCGGTATCTATTGCATCGTTTCTCAGTTTTATGTTAAATTATTAATACTGTATCTATATCTATAATAATACCGGCACTATACTCCTATAAACCGCCGGGATAGAATGTGTAAAAGACTTTGGGGGGGCAGGGGAGAAGCAAGGGGGGTTACCCGGCATGGTAATACTTAGGTAGACGGTGAGTTGCTGACTTATTGTTAAAATGAGTGGTTTGTTTGGTTGAGGCTAAGGCCGTTCTGTCAAGTTTAGGTATGGTGGAATATCGAAGAGTTTGAAGGAGTACCGGTCAGCGGTAACCTTGTAGAAGTTAGTTGGTTAGTTTATCGTGCTGACCTTGATGAGGCCTGAGTTTTGCCTGAAAACAGATGAGAAGGTATAATAACTCAGCCTCATCGTATCCGAGAATTACACGTCGAAATATCACCTACCGGTATTCTCTCTATCATACTAATTGGCCAGCAATTAAGTCTAACCTTCGTCATTCCAGCCTCGAGTTTCACGCTCAGGACCCCGAGCCCCCTGCGGCAGATCGCGCCTACCCACCAAAAGCTATCGCCAGGTCAGGTGTAGGGCAGGGTTAGGGCTGAGTGCCAAGAACAGCAGTTCTGGCAACGTCATTTTCACTCTCGCCAAAACTCAACCATCTTCAATCCTTTCATCACCCTCCAAACATCTTCCTGCGATTGTCGATCCTCATTGTTTCAATTCCACGGCGACGTCCTATTTGGCCATTCGTCGCCTTTTGCCTTAGGCGGTTGTGGTTAATCCTTTTTCATAGGTAGGTTTTATCGCGTCGCAACTTGGCGCGCCTGTTGAAGTCCCCGGGACAAGGTTTTAGGACTCGTCGTTGCCCTACCCTTCTTCCTTATCAACTCATGATGGCTGGCTATTTTTTTGGGCAGCTTTTTGTTTATCTCTTCATGTTTGCTTTCTTCGCCGTCCTCATCATATACTTTCTCCTTCCCTCATTACCCACCCTTCCTCATTACCTTTTCTATTTACCACTTGTGCATCACCATCTAATTATGTCGCTCGCGGCAGCTGTTGATTTTATCTGTGGACCTTTAGCATCCTACCTCACCGCTCCCATAGGTCGCGCCCGCGCCGCCGAAGCCCCGTGCACGGGTAACCCCAACGAGGATTACCTTTCTGAAAGCGAAAACTCTACTTCCGGCTCCGAACCTGGCAGTGGTATCGGCTACAAGTATTCAGGCGATTGTCAGCAAACCAGGTGCAAGCATCTCCCTGGATCGCCTGCTATTTCTTCCCTCGGTAGTGCGACGGCTAGGTCTGTTGATCGTGTAGGTTCAGCTGAAGATTTTGAATCTGCCTCATTTGCAAATCCGGACGCGAAAGTTCAATCGGATCAAGATTCGGGATTTTTTGGATTCCCCTCGTCAAAGCGTTCCTTCACCATCCCTTTTGTCAGCGACCTTCAGTCCAAACTACTCGCGGTTACCGGTATTGGCGCTTTTGGTGGCCCAAAGGGAACTAACACAGCCGAAGGCCAACTGTTGAGTGAATTCATTCTAAGCTCTGCGGAAAACCCCGCTTCCTCCGAGGCCACTGGTTCTTCCGTTTTACCTTGTTCTATCAAGCCACCTTGTGGCTCACACTCTGCTAACGCAGCTGGTTTGTCTGTCCGGGGGTGTCAGGTACTACATGAGCTAACTCTCTGCAAGTTTCCCCTTCTCCGAGATCTCAGCTAGCTTCGACGTTTTGCCCTCAATTCTGCAGATCGGAACTTTCGTCCGCTCCTGGAACCCGCAACTTAAGTCACTCATCTAACACATCCTCGCCTATCACAAAGCGACGCTCCACTGGCATCGCCTCTCTAAAAGGACCCTTCGCCAATTTTGTCCACTTACCACCACCACCTCCTCGCTCAGAGCAAATATATACAACCCTACCCCGCTCGACCCCACAGTGGCGATCAACTCCTGGAGCTACCCGTAACCCCACGCTCAATACCGCAATGGCCGACCCCGCGCTCACTAGTTCTCCCAAGTCCACCACCGCCACCCCTAAAAATATTCCGTGGAACCGCGTCTATGAAATTCACACCTCACAACTACGCGGCCACCTCCGCTTCCTTAAGCTCCTTGCAGCAAACAAGGGTCATTCCCAACCCCTCACACAATGCATCTCCCGCGCGGAGACCCTCCTCAAAGACGCCACAACTGCCGCTGCCGCATCTGGAATTTCGACGGCCGGACCGGTCCCAGCAAAGCCGGAGAAGCGCCGACGCTCAGTACGCTTCGAAGACGAAGTGACCAAACAAGGCAAATCAGGCAAGAAGACCAAAACGGCACATACCTCAACTCAGAGACCGAAAATGCGACATGCGAAGCCTTCAGAGGCGCAAATCGCTGCGTTATCCAGCGCGCTAGGAAAGAGGGGGCGGGATGAACCTAGCGATTCTGATGATTCTAGTGTCGGGGGCGCCACCAACGGCGGGAGGGTTCTCAGGAAGAAGATTAGGAAGGAGTATTTCACTCCAGGAATGATCTTGGAATTTGAGAGCAGTGATGATGAGGATGACGAAGAGTTTGCTCCTTCTGGCAAAGAGGAGGAGGAGGAGGAGGAGGAAAAGTTGGGGGCTGATAGCGACAGCGATGATGATGAGGATGGGGAGGAGGTGGAGCAAGATCCTTCGCCCTCGCCCGAGGTAGACCGGAAAAGGTCTAAAGATGGGGGCATGGAGGGAAAGCGCGCTGCGGATAACGACATCGATAGGATGCCCACCGGTAAAGAAAACGTCGATAACAACACCACCACAGCTAAGGACGTACCCGAGTCCAGCAAAAAACGCAAAGTCGTCGTTGTCAGCATTCCGAAGCGGACTGCACCATCGACAGAGGAGGAGAGGGAAGCTGGCAGGGGAAAAAGGATTAGGCCTTCGTAGGGGATGTGGTCTCATATGTGTAGGTTAGGGGATCGGGGAGGGAGTAGGGAAGACGAGGTGTGTGTGGGACGGGAGAGGTGAGGGATTAGAACCCTCTCATGACATGATGTTTTTCCTTACTTTTTTTTCTTGATGTAATTGAGCTGTTGGGATGTGGTTACGAGATTGCACCTGATGGGAAACATGATACGATTACTAGGGAAATGACGTATGGGATCTTGTATTATACCAGCTTCTTTCACATGCGTCTCTGAATACACACAATCTCGTAAGGGCGGGAAACATATAAAAAGTCGAGTGCTCAACCCCAGATAGCGGCCTCCAAAAGTTGTTGGAGGCAGAAAACGCCGGAAAGCATGATAATCCACAACCCAAGGGTTACGGCACCATACAAGACATAATACAAAGCCGCCCACGAACGCTGATCCTTTTCAAGTTTCCCGAGGCGGTGGGTAAGGCAACGGCGTAGCTTCCTATCAAGTTTCCCCAGAGCCGATATGCCAGCAGCGCCCGCAAACACAGTAACAAGGAAGATGAAAACGACAAGCGAGAGCTCCTGGGAGTACGTCAAACGGTACTCCCCCTCCGGCACTCTACCACCCATCGCCATCGCCGGATGTTCCGAATATTGAACTATTTTCACATATCATCATTAGCAAATGTCGAGCAAGATCCCAGCCAGCCAGCCAGCCAGCCAGCCAGCCACAGAAGTATCGAGAGAGAGAGGGGAAAGCATCATACCAGTGCGTTTACGAACTTCCCACCGATTAGACACCAATTCATCGTACTCATCCGTATGTTGCAGACTCTCATCCCCCAACCAAGACTCTTTTTCCGGTCCTGGGGGTTTCAATTCCCATTTGCTGGTGGGCTGCTCCTCGGATGGTGAGATTGGAGAATCTGGAGAAGGGGGTGGGAGAAGGGGTGGGGTGAGCCAGTCTTTTAGTTCCATGCTGTCGGCGCCTTCTGGAGAACTGGAGAAAATTGGCCGGCGGGTGCGGGGTCTTGCTTTGAAGATGGAGGAGAGGGCTGAGATGAGGTTGTTGAGGAGCGCGGTGGCGTCCGGGACGGGGTCTGGGCGGGGGGCCATTAGGTCGGTGAAGATTGATTGGTTGTTTGTAATAGATAGGGTGTTATGTATTTAGTTGTAGTGGTAGTGGTGATAAAGGAGATTGGGAGCGGGGGGGTTATACCTCACTGAACGAATTACGGACTGCTGTAATTTTTTCTTTTTCTTTTTTTTTTTTTTTGAAGCCTCCTTAGTTATCTCATATCACCCGCATTCGGCGTGGCATATTTGGCAGTTTTTCCGGGTTGGTAAGTATAAAATTGTTTTCGCTGGCTTGAAGGTAAGATGTAATTTTAGTATAATAATTAAAGGAAACGTTAGGCTAGACCGATTTGTCCTCGTGGACTGCTTTCTCACTCCAAAAGTGTTTGGAAGTTCTTGGCATTGCCGAAACCACTTGATGTTTTTTTTTTTTCTAGGTATGATATACGTTAAGAACTGGAATAGTTTAACTTAATTTTAAGATGCTATGTTTCTCTTTTTTTTGTCGTAGGCTGGGGTTGGGGGGGGTCAGTTTTCGTAATAGTTTCACTTGCACTTAACAATTCAAAAGAGGAAATTTTGAACATCTTAGTTTTGAGATTCAATTATTCGAGTTCTGGCAGTATCAAACTTCCGGAATGGACCGTCTTAGCTACTTTTCATACATGTATTTTGGGGGACTGCGTGGAGATTATTAAAGATGACACATAAGACTCTTGAAATTCTTGTGTTTGGTGTTGAAACGACTGACAAAGAGGTGGGGGTGAACCCGTCTATTTACACGACCAAGACGCAGTCACGATTTTCCCGGTTCAAGCGGCCTCGCCTGCCACTCTGCAGTCAACTATACCAGATATGGAAGGACGCTTCAACATTTGGTGGTAGTGTAAGCTTCGAGTGATCTTTGGTGATTGCTCACATGGTAATGGGGCGGAACCGGAAGGGTGAGTGAGGGATTGGAATGCTCTCATGGCATGATGTTTTTCCTTGTTTATACGGAATTAATTTGTGGTGGGGTGAGGTCACGGGATTGTACTTGGTGAGAAACTAATACAATTACTGGTCCATGGATGGATGAGATTTTGTATTATAGTATACCCACTTCTTTCACATGCCTGTCTGAATACACACAATCTCGCAAGAGCGGGAGACAAAAAAAATAAAAAGCCGAAGCCTCAACCCCAGATAGCAAGCAGCAAAAGCTGATGGAGGCCAAAAACGCCCAAAAGGAGGAGAGTCAACAAGCTAAAGATTACTGCGCAGTACATGGCACTGTACAAAGCTGCGTACATATGTTGATCATCTTCAAGTTTCTCGAGGCACTGGGTAAGGCGGGGGCGTAGCCTCTTCTCGGTTCTCACCACGGCCGATAGGGCAGCAGCGCCCGCGAACATGGTGACGAGGAAGACAAACATGACAAGCGGGAGCTCCTGGAAGTACGACGGACGGTAGTCTCCCTCCAATGCCTTACTTATCGCCGCCCCCGCGTGGTTTGAATATTGAACTTTCATAGGTCAGCAATGTCGGGGCCCCAGTCAGGGAAGGAGTGGGGGAAAGTATCATACCAGAGCGTTTACTCATGTCGTTCCATTGGTTCGATACCAATTCCTTGTACTCGTCCGATTTCTGCAAACCCGGAAATCTCCACCAGGGCTCTTTTTCCGGGCCTGCGGGTTCCAATTGCCAGCCAGTTGGGGGCTCTACTGGTGTGGTTGGGGGAGGAGCAGGAGCAGGAAAAGGAGGAGAAGGAGAAAGGGAATCAGATGAGGAGTCCCAGGATGGAGGGAGAAAAGGTCGGTCCCAGGTTTTTAGCTCGACGCTGTCGTCCCCTTCTGGGGAGGTGGGGATAATTGGGCGACGGAAGGGGCGTTTTGCTTTAAAGAAGGAGGAGAGGGAGGAGAGGAAGCCGTTGAAGAGCGCGGCAGCGTCCGGGTCTGGTTCTGCGAGGGCGGGCATTGGGATGGTGAAGATTATTTGTGATAGAAGAGGGCGTTATGCGTTCAGTTGTAGTGGTGGTAGTGGTGGGAAAAAAAGAGGTAAAGGAGCAGGGGGGAGCGGGGGGGTTGTATCTTGCTGGACGGATTACGCACTGCTGTTTTTTTTTTTTTTTTTTTTTTGGAGTCTCCCTAGTTATCTCATACCCCCCGCATTCGGCGTGGCCTATTTGGCGGTTTCAGGGTTGTTTCGCTGGCTTGACATTAAAGTCTAATTAAATCCGGATGAGTAGTGACTGATTTAGGCTTATGAGAGGATCAATAATTCGAGTTCTTAACGGCCATACTTTTGGAGTAGGAAAGCAGTCCACGACGACAAATCGGTCTAGCCTAACATTTCCTTTACTAAAATTATATCTTCTTCTTGTGCCACTCTACTCCCTCTACTAAACACTTCGAATCCGGACAGCCAAGACAAGCTCTCACCCACCGACTTTTGCAACCAGATCGACTACGAGAATAATCCCCTCCTTCATTCTAACAACGGTTTTCTGGAATAGGAGTACGGCACGGGTGGTTAAAAGAAAAAAAGCAAACTCCCAAAATATTATCAAGAGAAATTGGCATTAAAAAAACATAATAATTGCCATTTTCTACTTACTACCACTGCGTATGAGAAATACCCACACTCAGTGGCAGCAGTGGTAAGCCTAGGAACCGGGGGAACCGCTCCACTCGCCTGCGTAAACCCGTATCGCCGATCATTACCTCCTCACCGATTATTTTCAGCTAATTGTGAGGCGATTCTTAGTGTTCGAATAATACGGTACGTTACAGTATTTTACACGATTGATATTATACGGTGAATTACCGTAAATTACGCTAGGAAGGTAAGATACCGGAAAAAGGCGTCTCCCCCTTGAGTTTTGATGTTAGGTGGTCCTGTCTTCTATCGTATATGTTTACGTCAAGTTCAAGTAAGAAACCCCCCCGCAAAGTATCGGCCAGGCTAGGCATTCTTGGCAAGATATGAGCATCGCACTAAGGTCCGAGATCATGATCTGAAGCTTTATGACGGTCGGTAAACGGCGCCTGGTAAGTTTGCCGTACGTTACCGTTCGAACCCTAGCAAGTATCGAGTGATCTTTAGTGATTGCACAGAGTAGGGAAGAGACCCAGAGAGGTGGGGGATTAGAATGCTCTGATGTCGCAATGGTTTTGCGTGTTGCATGAAATTGGGCTGGGTGAGGTAACGAGAGTGCACCTAGTGGGAGAATGATGCGATTATTTAGGCGATAATGTATAGGTTCTAACTTAGTACAATGCTTATTTATTTCATAATATGCCTACTATTATACACATAATCTAGTCAGAGTGAGAAACAAGAAATATGCGGAAACCATCGACTCTTGTAAGCAAATCTAGAAAAGCCATGGCCCTCACGCACCCCAAATAGTTACACTGATCTCAAACGGCTAGTTCGTATGGGTTTGAGCATAGCCGGGCCACCCGGGCTTTTTCAGCGACGACCGGGCAAGACTTTGGGAAATTGGCTCTCCGGGGTCAGCCCCCGGGCAGAGCCTGGGCCACCTTCAAGTTTCAGGAATTTCAACTCTGGCCTGAATATGCAGAAAGCAATTTCTGGCTATAGGGTAATGTATAACTCAGAGATTGGAGAATATGTATTTAGGATATGTGATGGAAATGTTCCTATAGTATTTACAGTAGATATATCTCAGAGGCCCCAAACTATAGTATGCTGTTCTTTTGCTTCATTCTACTTAAATTAACATTTTAGTTTTTTTCTCAAGGTCATCATGGTAGATACATCCAAGGCTAGATCGAAATTGAATCTTTATAGCTGTTCTAGATTCTCTACTAACAATACTTCCCGGGAGTCTTTCACCATCAGCTAGAGTACTTCCAACTGCCCGGAGGAGTGAAAGTGCCGGATGGCTGGCGTTGGGTCGGAGGGGAGTCCTGTGGAGTGAGACGGTGAATCTCGGATGGATGGTGGGGGACTATTGGGGAAAGCAAGGGACTATGGTAATCGGCGACAGACTATAGGGATGCTAGGAGATGGCGGCAGCCAGGTCTCGTAATGTGGTATTCACCTGTTCTAGAGTGTAATATTAGAGCACAGCAATGAAATATCTGGTTTGTCTACATTGGGTGGATCAGAGGGCAAATAAATTATGATAGATGGGTTCAGGAAAATTGAGATCCTCAAGACATCTTATTCATAAAGCAATATGCCCTGCTGTTTCTCTAGCTTTCTCTATTTTTCCTTTCTTATACTTATACAGGATCTAGAGATAACAGTGGAATTATTGTCAAACAAATGAGGCAGAGCTTGTTATTTTTTATCCTTCGTCTCCCTTCTTCAACCGCTCGGGGTGAAGTCTTATATTGTCCTAGCCGAATATTGAGTGGTTTTACTTCTGTTGAAATTTCATAGTATTTCCTATTTGTATATTTCATGATCACTGTCGTATATTTCTATACTTGGTTTAAGTTTCGGTACCACCTGTTACCGTTTACATTACTACAGCTAGAGCATGTATTGCGACATTTCATTACCTATTCAGGGATAATATTTGGGATTTCCTTATGCATTTCTTATCTGATATTCGGAGTTTTATGGAGGACTTCTTACATATTTATGCACCTTTCTCGGTTATAATATTTCTAATTATCTCCTAATAAACTCCTCATACCACTTCAGAGTTATGCATGTTATTTGGGATTTATTTGGCAGGATTTCAGGGTTAAACATTGTTCGCACTTTTGTTTCCCTTATATTTCTTTCTTACACTTGGTGTTCGCACTCCTGTATAAATATGGTTGCTATCGCCCACCTCGCTTAGATAGAATAAGATCCAGAACTCCTACCAATCTGCTCTACTACTATCCACCCTCCTCGCTTAGCGTGTCCCAGCAGCACCCCTTGTACCTGCCTAGTATTATCCACATAGAATAGATCGTGCCTTAGTTCATATTTGAACAACTTCAACTATGTACAACTTTTATTCCCCCATGATAGGCTATGTCTCTATCCACCCATATTCTCTTTAAACAGTTCGATTAAAGTGCAGGCTCTGGTTTATAAAGGGATAAAACAAAAACAAAAAACTGGCGAGAGCGCCAACCCAATCTCGAAAACTCTCCAGCTGTGGTTAAAACACATAGTCCAACTAAGCCCTTGTGGTTTATAGAACCTCGGGCTGTGAGAAGGTCGTACCCCCATTGCCCATCCGGTCCTATCTTTCCCCGGATATAGTACATCATAGTAGCTCCGAAACAACAAACTTCACGGGACAACTCATCCTAGTCCGAAGAGGGATAGATGGACTGAATTGTTGGGAATCCTGATCTGCTCTACTTGCCTATGTAACCAAACATTATGTATCGAAAAGTTCTCAATTTCAGCTTACATCTTCCCTATTCCAAGCAAAAACAAAAAGAGTTCCACCTTCTAGAGCATAATTCAATTACTGGTTGTTGATGTAGAAGCCCAATTCAACTTTTCCACAAGGCAATAGGAATAGTTCTCTCTTTTCATATTTTTCATTCAAAATCTACTCTGTGTTGCATTAGTATTATGGAATTCCTTTTGCATTTTATCTCCCCCCATTCTCTAGTTTTTCAACTTGTGTTTTGTCAATCCAAATTGGTTGTTCGTGTTTTTCAGTTTGGTGGCGATCTAGTCGCTATAGACCTCAGTAACGCGGTTTTTAAGAAAAGAGGAAGAAAAATAATTATCAAAGAACGGAAGAAACGAAATACAAGGAAATTAATCAAAATCCCCCACTCAGAAGAACGAATGAGGTAAAAACGCCTACTATAACTCCCTACCCCAAGAAACAAGGGAAAGGTCTACGCACAATATATCACAAATACTAAGCATAATCCTCGAGGGTGAACCCCGCGAAACTCAAAAATGTGGCCAAAGCTCTAGCAGATATATGCTGCAATACAACCTCTACTCTTACCGCCCTGGAGGGCACCAGGATTCTTCATATTACACGAAAGCCAACCGGTATAACAGCTGAATTATCATGGTACAAAACCATTCACATCGACTAATGGGCATATTATACCATAGTGCTCCCTTAACATACAGCCAGTGTTCCCAACCGTCCCGTCCGGACGCCAGGGCCCTGGCGTCATATAGTCCCGTCCGTCCAGTCCGGGTGGGTAAGGACGGCCGGGCAAGGCGTCCGTCTTTATTAAACACGGCCGTCCTGTAGGTTGACGGGCGGGCCTGCCGTCTTTTTTGGAAATGGTAACTTCCGGTAGGGCCCGGTTGTCATGAGTAAAGACGGGCGTCCTGAGTAAGGACTGGCGTCTACCTACCGTTACCTGTAGGTACCTACAGTCCTGAGTGAGGACGGGCGTCTACCCACCGTTACCTATAGGTACCTACAGTCCTGAGTGAGGACGGGCGTTACCTGTAGGTACCAGCCGTCATTTGCAGATACCTACCGTCCTAAGGGAGGACAAGCGCTACTTGTTAGCTCTTGCTACTATCTACATGCCCCGGACACACCTTTCTGACTCCATTTCTCAAGTCCTACCCCCATACTTTTCTGACGACTTCAGGGTAGATGTTGACCTCAAAAATGAGAGCTCAGCACATAGTGATAGCTTAAGTTCTGCCCCATCAGGATTGTTAACTCCCACATTTCGGTCAAATTCAAGCGCGGGAAACATACCGGCCGGTGAGAGTTCTGCTACAATTACGGGCGATATTTCTGGCATGCATCTTAACGTTCCAGACGCGTTCCTCCCTAAGCGAAAAGCGCGATATTGCAAAGGAGGGGGATCTCTTACAGTCTTGGAGAAAGAAAGGTCCGATGGGCAAGCTCCATAACATTGGGATATGGATACTTCGAACCCCCCAACGACGCGATCGATTTGCCCAGAAGGTTCGACTAGTAAGAGGAAGAGAATATACTAGACCGCTAATACTATTGGTTGGAAATGTTACTCGCTGGTCTAGTGATGCGGATGCCCTTGAACGGGCTTTTGAGTTGAGGGATATCATGGAGGGCTTTATTGGAACCGCTATTACGGAAGAAAGGAAAGCGAAGGCCCACCGTATGTCAAAAATTGGAAGTTCTGAGTTCGAAATCGTGGACCCGGACCTTATTGACCCCGATCTTATTACTTCCGATAAACTAACTAGAGATGATTGGGATGATTTGGCTACGATACTGCAAAATTTAAAACCCTTTCGCCGTCTCACACTACAGCTTCAAGGTAGCGGCACACAAGCGAACCATGCCAATGTATGAAGTCCTGGAGAAAGGTAGGTCTCATTTCTGAGAAGCCATTAGTGGAAGTAGAGACCATGCTGCGAGATTTGGAGGATAGAGCGCAAAGGCCAGGTCAAGGAAGTGGAATGGGTTCAGTGTGCTCGGAACCGGGATCAGATATCACTGGAAGCATTAGTTGATTTATAGCGAAATTTGATATATGATAGTCAAGCCTGATCTTCTCTACATTAGAATAACAATACTTCGGTTCTTCATAACACAAACCTAATTCTCATGAGATTCAAGTATGAAACATAAACTAAGACACCTATAGGCCCGGCCGTCCGTCCCGGGCATAGATCAGGACGGACTGCCACTCAGCGTCCGTCCCGGGCAAGGGTCTCCAACTTGGCGTCCGTCCCGTCCTAGGCCAAAGACGGACGGACTGGACGCTTGGGAACACTGCATACAGCGCCCTAAACCTCTTCGCTACATCCCATCACACATGGGAAAAGCCCACCTAGCCATTTTCAGATGTTAAGTTAACCTTGCCACCACGTTGAAATAGGTTTGGATGGTTGGTGGTTCGTATAACAGGGGCGACGGTCAACAAGGATCCTCGTAGCACCATACACATCACCTGATCGTGATCGCTAGGATGGTGGCAACGGCGGCGATTCCGGCGGCAGCGATAGCGGTGCAAGGAATAGGATTTGGTAGAGCCAAGGGAGGGAAAACGAGTGGAGGGGGTTGTGAGGAGAGTTCTGAGCTGCTATCAGGGGCTTCAAGAGAGGCGAATGACGAGGGTGCAGCGTGGGTATTTTGAGTGAGCATGTCTGGGGCGGCTCCGGGTGGCGGCGGGGATAGCTGCGAGGCTGCGAGCCCTTCATAACTATCCTCTAAAAGGTGGAAGGGAGGCATTGAGGCATCATTCACCCTAGTGCAGGACTCGGGGTCTGCACGACCCTGGAGCAGCTTCACAATCTCCTCATGTCCACCCTCGGCAGCACACAGGAGTGGTGTTTGGCCAAATTTGTCTCCCGAGTCGGGGTCGACCTCTTTCCGGTCAAGGAGCAGCTTCACAATTCCATGATATCCACCCTTGGCAGCCCGCAGGAGTGGTGTTCGGCCATAATTGTCTCCTGAGTCGGGGTTGACCTCTTTCCGGTCAAGGAGCAGCTTCACAATCCCCTGGTGTCCATCCTGTGCAGCCCGCAGGAGCGGTGTTCGGCCATATTTGTCTCTGGAGTCGGGGTTGACCTCTTCCCGATCAAGGAGCAACTTCGCAATTCTCTCATGTCCACCCTGGGCAGCACGTAGGAGTGGTGTTTGGCCATAATTGTCTCCCGAGTCGGGGTTGACCTCTTTCCGGTCAAGGAGCAGCTTCACAATCCCCTGGTGTCCATCCTGTGCAGCCCGCAGGAGTGGTGTTCGGCCATATTTGTCTCTGGAGTCGGGGTTGACCTCTCCCCGATCAAGGAGCAACTTCGCAATTCTCTCATGTCCACCCTGGGCAGCACGCAGGAGTGGTGTTTGGCCATAATTGTCTCCCAAGTCGGGGTTGACCTCTTTCTGGTCAAGGAGCAGCTTCACAATCTCCTCATGTCCACCCTCGGCAGCACACACGAGTGGTGTTTGGCCATCTCCGTCTCCCGAGTCGGGGTTGACCTCTTTCCGGTCAAGGAGCAGCTTCACAATCTCCTCATGTCCACCCTCGGCAGCACACAGGAGTGGTGTTTGGCCAAATTGGCCTCCCGAGTCGGGGTTGACCTCTTTCCGGTCAAGGAGCAACTTCACAATTTTCTCATGTCCATTCTGGGCAGCACACAGGAGTGGTGTTACGTCATAATTGTCTCTCGAGTCGGGGTTGACCTCTTTCCGGTCAAGGAGCAGCCTCACCACCCCCGAATGCCCACTTTCCGCAGCCCACGCCAATGGAGTACGGCCCATGCCATCAACTATATCTGCGCCACAACCTTCCCCCGAGTCCAACAAAGCAATTACGATCTCATCAAGCCCAAGGTATGCTGCACAGTGAAGACCGGTGAATCCCTGAGAATACCTCCACACCCAGTCATTAGGTTTTTGCCTTAAAACAAGTTTCGCTGATATATGTCCGCCGAATTTACTAAGTAGCTGAAGCGCAAGTGACTTCACGTCTTCTGTAAACCCGGTTCTTGCATAAAGTCCCCAGTAACTAGAAGCATATTGAAGGAGCCGTGTATCTACCGGAGCGCGGTCAAGTCTGTGCGAAAGCATATTGATGGAATCGAAGTTCAGATACGTCAAGCAAATCTCAGCCATCGTCGACTCGGGGTTCCTGAAATGTTCGGAATGGCTGTTGAAATATTCTTGAAGGGTAAAGTGCACTAAGCGGACAGTTGAGCTCGAATCGATGGTGACAAGTCCCAAGCAGGAGGCTAGTAATGTTTTTTCCGAAGGGATATTATCGCATTCCATATCTCTAGAGCCAATCTTGACTGCCAGGGCCTCACATAGCTCCCCAATGCGCATCGGATGTTCCGAGCGAGAAATCCACATCAGCGCGGCCATGGAGAGTGCTGATTTTCCTTTACTCTGACCCTTTACTCTGTCCAATGTAGCATCATAGGCGCCGTCCAAACCGAGTCCATTTGTCATTATGCCGAGTCTTTCTCGCCTCATATGGATTGTTGCCTCCCCTAATATCGCGGCTATGCTCAAAGAAACGAGTAGAAATCTAATCAAGGTCAGCATTATCTCCGGGCTTTTGGTGTGGGGCCAGCCATCACATACGCGTCGGGGATCTTTTCGGGAATGCGTTTCAGAATATCCGCTCTAAGTGCAGGGCTCATCGCTTCGGAATCCAAGTCACGCTCTAATTCCATCTCCAGATATTCCCTTATATCCTCAATACTTGGATTGATCGGGATAACTTGCGCACCTCCCGGAACATATTTCTCTACAACACTTTGAATATGGGGCCTCCCAGTAATCAATAATCGGACGTCAGGCGATGCTTGAGAAGCGGTATGCAACGAGGTCAGAAGTTGGGATATATGTTTATCCGGACACTCATCCAGCGCATCAATACAAATAAAGGTCCGCTTGATGGGAGTAAGGGCAGCACACAAGAGCTTAACGGTCTCTGGAACTCGGAGTCCTCGGCCCCCAACCTCGCACTCTGCTCTCTCAAATGCTTCCTTTATCTCAGTGGGAACAATTTTCAACACATTTACAAGTTGCTTCGTGAGGGCACCTATCATGTTCGCAGCTGTTTGTTTCTCTTGGTCCTGGAAATCGCAATAGAGGCAAATGACCGCCACGCTCTCTCCCGTAAATTGATCAAGTAAGCTATCAATTACTAGAGAGCTAGTGGTTTACCTAGTTAGCCATAAATGCTCCTCGGAGGGAGTTATTCTTCCTACCTGAGAAAGGCCTTTCCAACTCCAGGATTGCCGGAACAAAATAGAGTGGCCTTGTCGAATTCAGCTTTGCCGTCACGCCATCTTCGAAACTCATCAGTCTGTAGAAACCATTCCCCTATGCCATCCTCTCGTCGGTCCCTCACATCGTTGTGGCGTACGCGAGGTTGTAGGGGTGATAGCCAATTCAAGAGCTTAGCCCTTCTATCCGCATATGTTATAGTGGTGTTGTAACTATTGTTTATGTTACCACAGTTGTTATTGCCTGTGCCGGTAGCGCTCGGTCCTGGATGTGTTGAAGGGCCATATTGCTTCGCGGAGTGGATGTTGTTGAGATTGCGAAAGCGATAAAATGTCTCTAGGGTAAAGCTCTGAGACAGCGGGGTCGTGATAAATTTATCATACTTGTGTCTGTCCAACCTTGCGATTAGGCTTCAGGTATTTCAATTCTGACCCTAATCCAAGTCCGCCGAAATGGCTTGCTGCGGATAAGGGTTGAAACACACTATCACTTATGACTCTCTCTTGACTTTATGGGGACCAGAAGCTCTTATGTCAGAGCGAAATATCTTAATTCTATCAGCTTGTGATTTAAATCCTCCATAATATTATCAATAGTGTTGTAGTGGGAGAAAAAAATACAAATCCGGTAAAGAGGAGGCTGGAGAAAGAGCCTCGGCTAATATTAGTCCACTAGAAGTGGGTGGTGGAAAGGTCATCAAAAGAATTGTGCAAAGAGACGAAAGGTAGGGCTGTGGTTGATCAGTTGAGGACATTGATGTGTCTTAAGCGAAATCTACTAATATGCCGGTAGCGCCGTAAGCTCCTTGTTTACTATCATATTGTGAGTGATTAACTGTGAAAACCTTGCGGGCTGTTCACGGATGTTTGTAGGTTACCTCTACAGCTCATGCAGTCCCAATTGAAATTTTGAATAACTTGGCAGCTCTGCCTGGGCATCTAGCAACTTTAGCTTGGGTTACTTTAGTATTCGGCCGGGCGGTTGCCTGGGTGCCGCCGAATTTAGTGGCGGCCGGTGGTTTCCGCTAGACTGCTTCACATATGTCTTCTCTACCCGCCAGATTCCCGGAGAAAAACACGACAACCTTATCGACTCCATCCTCACCAACTTACCTCTCCACTCCCGAAGCTCTCTCGTTTCCAAAAGCCAATCCCCGGTACATCGAACCGGTTGATACGCACGCCCTGACGTCTGTTATTGGCTACGGCAGAGAGCCAATGCATGATCTGTGCACCCTCGTCGGGCTTATAGAAGGTACTGTTCAAAGCACCGATTATGTTGCCGCGGTGGGCATCGCCGTCGCCGATACTGACTGATTGCATATGTAAGGTTTTGGCCATGATATTTTATCCAAAATGGTTAAATTTAGAAAGTAGAAATGGTGTAGTGACTTGTCCGAATCATACCTTCTCTTTAGCTTGGATCCCCACCCTTTCCACCATATCCATCCCCTAAGTTAGCCTTACTACATCTATCATGGCCTTGAGTCTCCTCCCTGTAAAAAGTGTCTGTTTCTCCCTAGATCGCCTCGCTATGGGGGGAAATCGGGCATACCTAGATTTTAAGATGTCGGCGAATTAGATATGTGAGATCAGTGGTATGCTCCCTCTTAGTTCCTACATACGTTCCGGAGCCCGTATAAAAAATACAGTCTGAACTCTCGCCATCCCAACTGCTGTCCATCCCTTTGAGAGTTGTGCCCTTGCTAGGCCTGTTTCGGCTATATTAGCTGGTATTATCTCTGGTCAGTAATTGGATACTCTTATTTCCAGCGCATTCACTCGATTCTCAACATCCATCCGGATATACAGCCCTCCGGGGCCAGTCGTGGACACTACTGGAAATCACTTGATGCTGCTCAGTATCCTCTGGCTAAACTTTCATTGTTTTAGAAAATCTTGCAATGTCGGGGAAGTTCAAAGTTTCGGGAATGCCTCCATTGGTGGACTGGTGGAGAGTGCTGAAGACGGAGAGTCAAATTGACCACATAGAAAGTTGGAGCCTTCACTATGCATTTTTCTTGTGAGAAAATTCCTTCTACTTTTATTATCTAGGATCAGCTAGAGAATTATGACCATGCATGCAAGAAGGATATGTAGCGATCTACGGCAGGATAAGGATAATTGTATGTCTCATTATTCTCCGGCACTAGCCGCTAGTTTAGAGAGAGCGTCACTCAGAAACCAAAGTTGAGAGCTATCCACACCCATTGCCATTCAGTGCCATATTTGGTTGGACACCATATCTCTCAAATCGAAACTATGACTTGGAGCTTTGTCGCCTGTTATATATAGTCACCTTCTGGATGATAGAATCCACAATTAGAAAAACTAGGAGAAATCTAGAATCGCTTGTGGGTGAAGAATTTGTGGAATATATTCATGTTTTTGCGTTTTTGTAATAATATTTGATTGTTGTCTATTATTGTACTCCAAATATTCCCCTTCCCGTAAGCCAGCCCACAACCTTAGAATTTACAAAATCTAGCTCAACCAGCCCACACCAAAGCAACGCCGCCCTCGCCATCTTGTTGATATCATACCACCAGACTACTCACCGGTGGAATTTAGGGTTAGGGTTGTAGTTCAATGATTTGGGACCTCCCCCGATAGCATATAACCGAGCTAGTATTAGAGTATGATGATAGTCTGTAACGGGAACCGCTTGGGATCGCTTGACAGCAATAAGCTAGGGGAAGGAGATGAACCCGCCTTTTACGAAGCTAGGGCGGGTTTCATCAAGTTTACTATCCATTCTCACTCAATTACTCGTCGCTAACCGTATTACACATTACTATTCACCGCTGTCCGCAAATACAAGATAGATACTAACTCAAAGAATAGCAGAACTAAAGAACAATGCGGTACCATAAGACCAAGTCTAACCAGAACTCCGGTGAAGGGAAAAGGGGAAGAGGGGAAAAGGGACAAGAGTTGGTAAATAGCAAATAGCTAGCGGAAACTAGAAAAACGTCATTATTAAAGCCAATTTATATCGCAACGTTGCCTACACCAACCTCCCAACCGGGCAAGTCTTTATTGAACAACAATATATCTGGTAACAAGGAGGGGAGGATGTGGAGGAGAAAGGCGAAAAACTGAATGAGAGAGATGATAAAACAATGGCCGACCGCAAATAAGGGGCTGGGTTAGGTGTTGCTAGGATGGGTCCTAGTCTTTAACCGACGGTGGCAGCGTTTTAAAGGTCAGATGGAAAAGAGGCTGAGACTACTAGGGTGATTGGGTTGAGGGGCTGAGATTTGCGGACTCGGAGAATTGCCGTGGTCAAACAGCCTAGGCCGCTCACGGCGGGCTACCGATAGGAGCACGGGTTGGCCGCCAGATTTCGTCATGTCGGTATTAGGATCGTGAGATATGAATTTCATCTTGACCACAGACTCGTCTGGATGCATAGCAGAGTGGCGTACGGCTATATTTAGTGTCTGGCTGGTCAGGATTGACGTCCTTCCGTTCCAAAAGCATTTTTACTACCCCCTCATATCCGTTCCCAGCCGCTCAAAAGAGTGGTATCCGGCGATATCTGGTGTCTGGATGGTCGGGATTGAAGTCTTTTTTTTCTAGCAACATCTTTACCCTCGCGTCATACCCTCTTATAGCTACCCATGTAAGAGCCGTGCTCCCCGTTCAATCAGCTGCGTTAACATCCCGCTCCTCCATGTCAAATATCGCTATGGCTGTCTCTGCGATCCTGAGGAATGCTGCTCCGTGGAGCCCTGTAAATCCCATGGGACCTCCCACCTTTTAAACCATGGGCACGAGAATCTATCCTGATCGTAGTACAACAGTAGTTGAGTAGATATATGCGCATCAAACCTATCAAGAAGCCTTAGTGCAATCATTTCGATACTTTCCGTCATCCCCCTTCTTGTGTGCCTCCCCCAATAAACTGAAGCATATCCTAAGAGGGGTGCTGTTGCGGGAGCTGAGTCAAGAGTTGGTGAAAGATTCTTGACAGATTCAAATTTGAGGTATGTCAAACAAACCTCCGCGATTGTTGAGTAAGGACTATGGAATAGGGTTGGATCGCTGGAGAGATGCTCTTGCAGAGTGAAGTGCACCAGTCGAACAGTAGACGATGACGCCTCGACCGTGACAAGTCCCAGACAAGAGGCTACGAGGGTTCGTAAGGCAGGAACATTTTCCAGATCTAGATCTGTAGATTCTATCTCCACTCCCAAGGCATGACAGAGCTCCTCCACTTGCAACGGCCGTTCAGAATATAACACCCACATCAGAACCTTCAATCCGAGTACAGATTTATATCCCTTCTGCGCTTTCAGTCGTGATAGAGTTGCTGTGTAGGCCTCACTCAGTCCATGCCCTGTGCCATCGATTTAAGTTTCTTTCTTCTCTGACGAATCGTTACCTCTCCTAGAATAGCGTCAATGTTTATTGCAACTAGCCGGAATCTATACACAATCCTTAGTAAACCTTTATAATTAGTATGATGGGAGCATCGAATGCTCCTACTCACATGTCAGATGTCTTCTCCAGTACAACTCTAACAATATCCGCCCGTAGGCAACTTCTCATCGCCTCTGGCTCTCCATCCCTATCTAACCTCATCTCTACATAATCGTAGATATCATCCTGTTTAGGGCTGATGGGTATCACGACCACCTTAGAGAAATATCTTTGAACATCTTCCCCGGCGTGGGGCCTCCCAGCGAGGAATAACTTTGTCCCGGTGACTCCCAAACAATGTCCCTCAGTGACTCGAGAAGCTCCGGCAAGTGCTTCGGTAAACATCCTCCAAGGCGTCGAGACAGACTAAAACTCGCGGCAGCAAGGCGATAGTAGTCCTAAACATCCGCTTCAGATCTCAAGGCGCGGCCCTCGACCACCGAACACCATTTTGGCTTTTTGAAACGCCTCTCGTAGATAACCCGGGATTCTCCCTCTGCCTATCAGCTGCTGCAGAATAACTCCCATGATGTTGGTCGTTGTCTGTTCTAGCTAGGAAAGGAAGTGGCAGTACAAGCCTGCAACGGCGATGAATTCCTCCCCTGCCTGATCGCACAAGCTGTCGATGACTAGGGAACTAGTGTTTCCGGCCGTCAGCCGCATTCGCCCCTTCTAAAGATTCCCGCCACTTACCTCAGGTATGTTTTGCCCACTCCCGGGTTCCCGGAGCAAAACAAGACAGCCTTATTAGCTCCAGCCTCACTACCTCTCCACTCCCGAAACTCGCTTATTTCCAAAAGCCAATTTCCAACACTATCGAACCGGTCAGTGAGCATACCCTGGTGTCTTTTATTTTGTTCTAACGGAGAGAGCCAAACGGACTTGACGGCTGGGAATACTGTTAGAGATTGAGATTCCCGTTGGGGTCCCAATGAAAGGCGAGGGATTAGAACCTCTCATGACATGATATTTTTCCTGCCCCTTTGTATGGAATTGGGCTTTGGGAGGAGGCCCCTAGATTGTACATGGTGAGAAACATGAAAGGATTACTGGTGCAGTTTTGTATGGGATCTTGTATCATACCAATTCCGTTCATACACCTACCATAAAAACTCAAATAGAAGAAGAATGTCCTAGGACGTTGGAATTTCCTTTCTGAGCTACGCGAGGGGAAAAGACCCCAAACTCAGCCCCCAGTTGAGACAAAACAAAAGGAATATACGTGGGGCCTTACTGGGATGGGCAACGGCAATGTCCAAGCACATTTTTCTTCTATTCGAGTTTTTAAGGTATCTGGTTACAAACAATATAGTCGGGGCGGGAAACAAAGATTTCCGGAAACCATCCACTCTCGTAGCGAAACCTACAAAATGCGATCCCTTAAGCAGCTCTAATGGTGACCTGCAAAAGTCGCAGGAGCCCGAAAATCGCGAGGAGAAGGATAACCCAGGAACAAATGTTTAAAACACAGTATACGATATAACGTAAAGCCGTATACGTACTGTGGTGTTCCCCAAGTTCAGCCATGCAACAGGTCATGCGGCTGTGCAGGTTCCTCTCAAGTTTAGCCATGGCTGACATGGCAGCAGCGCCAATGAAGACAGTGACAAGGAAGCCACAGATTCTGAGAGAGTGCTCCTGGGCGTATGACAAATTGAATTCTCCCTCTGGCGTCCAATTTATTGCCGTCACGGGGGGTTCTAGATTTTGGACTGATTTATGGGTTAGCAGTGTAGGCATCCCGGTCGATGAAAGAGACAAGTATCATACTAGAGCGTTTGTGGTTGCTATTCCACCGGTTTGATACCATCCCCTCATAAACATCAGGGCTCTGCAGACGAGCGGTTTCCGACAAAGGCTCTTTTTCAGGTTCTAGGGGTCCCAATTCGAATCCAGCGGGCACTGGCAGCTCTAGCGGTGCAATTGGGGGCGGAGAAGGAAGAAGAGACGGGGTCACATGCCCATTGAGCCCGGCGATGTCGATCCCCTCAGGGGAGGTTGCAGAGGATTTGGTGGAGAGTAAGGTGGAGAGTACGGCCTTCGCATCGCGGTGTACGAAAGGTATCGGAGCCATTAAAACCGAAGTGATTATGTTTTCTGATATAAGCAGATGAGGAGCGCGAAAGAACGGGGGGGTCTATATACCGCATAAATTGGCAAGAACCGTCCGGCCCTAGTTGCGTCCAAATAAGATTTTTGCCCTACGGGTGATGTAATTTAGCTGGGAAATGTTAGGCGAGACCAAATCTGTCGTTATGGACTGCTTTTCTTCTTTTAAAGTACCGTAGGAACTAGGATAATTAAACCTCGCACTAAGACGTTTGAAATTCGCTCACTTGGATAGAGGCTTGAGAGCACTACGAAAACTAGCGCCCTCTCAGCCCCGGACTTAAGATAAAAAAAGCAGACTTTACCGATAAAGGTAACTCCAACGCCCAAAAGCCAGGTTCAATTATTCCAGTTCATACAAGGCACAGGGGGGTTGTTTTCGTACAGCCAACGCCAAGCAATTAACTGAATGAGAGCAAGAGAAGACAAAATACCAAACAGTAAAACTTAGAAACACAACAATCGATTATGGATATTAGAGGCTGAACAGGAGTTCATTTTTTTTTTTACATTTATATATATTCACAACTTATCCTTATATGCTTATCTCTCTTCCTCTTATTTTTAAAATTTTTTCTTAGTGTTCTTACCATTCATTTTGTTTGCTGCTTGTTCTCCGGTGTTTTTCTACCCAAGAAAATTCATGTCTTAGGCACCCCTGTATTTGTTGGAGTGTACGAAAACATACCCCCTGGGACTTGTACGGTACAGAGAAATCTTAGCTTTGACTTGGCTGAAAAGGGGTCATCCCTTACCTCGTAATCATGGTAGCCGCGAGATCCCGAAGACGATATTTCAAATGTTAAGCACTAGCCTATCTAGATAATCGTTAAATGAAAAGTATTGTGGGTAGTGCTCAGATTACTGCGAAATCAGTACTCTTCAGCATTAGAGGCATTCAGCCCCGGGGTTGAAAAACGATTATGCAGGGTTTTCGAGTCGAAAAACTTTGGCGTGGGTAGCCCCGTTTTGCATACAAAACTTGCAAATCAACTAGAAACTTGGCACTCGAAAACTCTTTTCCGACTGCGGGGCTGAATGCCTCTAATATTGCCAAGATGGAAACGAGAGAGGTTGCGTAGATTTGCTCTTGGGTACTGAAACAGGCTAGTGTTCGACATTCTAAACGAGGCAAGGTTAAACCAAGTGGATTGTGATGGAGCACCGGACAAATATCGTGTCAACTGTGAGTACTGGAGTACAGTCTTAACCGGACCCAGGACGAAACTGGGCCGGGGACGAACAGGGTATTTGGTGGGCAAAAAGTGTGCCATCGAGGTTAGAGTTACGGAAAATTACCGATAATTAATCGCTGTTCGTCACCGGTCCAGTTTCTGCGTGAGTACGGTGGAGACTGTACTGTACAGAGGGGTTCAATAAAATTCGGAAAATAAGCGCGGTGAAACAGGGCCAAGAAATTAGACGGTCACAAATTCGGGAAAGAATGCTAGGTTATACCACAGCCTAAAACAACACTTGTTGCACCAAGTGATCGGTGATGATAACGGAGCCCAAACAACTTTAAAATACATAATATGAGTGTGGTTTTATTAGAACCAGCATTTGGGCCTCCTGACATGTCAACCAGAAAATGCATTTCAAGTGTGGCAACCAGAAAACACCTTGTTGAGATAAAAGCCTTTTTGTTTTTATTCAGCAAAATGACTTCCCAACTATGATAAAAAAATTTAAAAATAAAATAATGTTAGTAAAATTTAATTCAGCATGTAAGGTATATATCAATGAATAAAATTAATAAAGCAGTGCTACTCAATGTATTTTTCTGGCGTGATAATATTTGAGCTGAATTAATCATGAAATTGTTTTGGTCTTGGCAATGGTTTTATGCATATTGTGGTACAACTTTAAGGTGTCATTTATATACCATATTGCAATCACAATAGAGTATTTTTATTTCATGAACGAATAGTATCATGAGCATGTGTTCAATTGATATAAAAGAAAGTTCCAGATGTAGCAAAGCACCTTTAGTATTTTTCTATGTAAAAAAAACTTTTTGAGATATTTGATATTTTTGCACATAACTCATGCTACAGAGGTCATTGGAGCCTTTAGAATATTTTCTGAGCTATTAGAGGTATGCTCTAAAGGTTGATCTAGGTATTTGTATCAAAATAAATTTTGGGAGGTTGAGTGCCCATATGCTAGTTCTAAGAAAACTGCACTTATATTATATATACTGAATGAGTGTTGAAATAGAAATATGCATGGAACGAAAAACAATATAGAATATCAGGCGTTTGTTAAGGGGACTCTGGGGCCCCGAAAAACACCAGTTCCTGGTGAAATTCCCCGCCACAGCCCGCTTACCGGCCCGGGGTGGGGCATATTTTTGGACTTTCCTCCCCAGACAGGCCCCCGTAAAATTTTGGTGGTGAAAAATGGGGGCCCGTTCAGGGAATAAGTGGGGTTGGGCCCCGGACGGGAGCAGGGCGGCAAGAAGGCAGAAAATATACCCTCGAGCCTGTGTAATGGCGGGGCCTCCGAGGGCAAAACCCTCCCCGCCCCGCCCCGTAACAAACGCTAAGAATATCCAAATAGCGAATGATACCTAAATCTGAAAACTAAACTAAAGCAAAATATGGATAAAACTTAAAAAATTGACACATAAGCAGATAAAGAATCAGATGTGAGAATTAAAACCCGGATAAATATTTAAGTTGAAAAGACAATGGGACTGAGAAAGAGAAAGCGCTCTAGTAGTTATGGAAAATGGAAGATAACTAGGACTGGTGGTGTGAAGGGCTAAGAGAGGGTATGGGGGTTTAAGTGTTTGATATACAGTAAGTTAAGTGGCAAAAGTAAGAAGAAAAAATAACACTAGGAGTGAGATGAAAACAGGCAAGTGAAAATGACCATCAGAGCAAAGGCCAGAAAAGTGTAATACATGATACTAGTCTCTTTACTAGATGAATAGTGAGATGAAATCTCTATCCTAAAAGCATGTGTACTTCCGATAGGCAGCTAAAATCAGAAATCCAGAGTGGTATTGAGGTGGTATAGTATGCAATCACTACAGGGATAATTGTATCCCATTGAATCTGAATAGCTGTTTGGAGGTCAGAATCAGTATGAAGACAAGGATCAGAATAAAAGATCTGTAGGTTAGGAAAGAACTAGATAGCTTTTATAGACTCATATTACGAGAAGAAAAAGCCTGAGATTGAGGCAAGAGAGAGTTTAGTATTATCAGACTCTGGAATTTATTGATTATAGGGTAAGCAACATGGGAAGGGGTATTATCCTACTAGAAGTAAATGTAACTAGATGATTTATATTGAGCTGGTTGTGGAGTGTGCTATTGAGAAGAGATATGTGAGTTTATAATATGCTAAATTAATGTAAAATTAGTAATAGTGCCCCAGCTTGAATATCAAATAACTAATAATTATTTCCCATTTTTGAAGATGGTACTCAGATTATTATTACTGGGTGGGATAGAAATCGTGCAATTAAACACAGTGAAGAAAATATCAGCCTAATATTGTAAACTTCAATCCCTCAAATACGGAACACAAGTCTTTCTTTTCTGCTCAGAATTGACTGAGAGAAAAGGTTTTTAATATGTAGGCGATAATAATAAGCTTGCTTAGTGAAGATGGTAGATAGAATTCACAATGTCTTTCTGAGCCGAAAGCTAGCAAGGTTAGCTAAATATATACTATCAAATTTCAAAAGTATTTAGACACCTTGGTACTAAGAGAAACTGTGGTGATAATCCATTTTAATGAACAGGCTAAATACTTTCTGATTTAACAAATAGCTGTTCAATGATATATATTCCTCTCTAGCTATGAGAGTAATCCTCCCAGCTGCAAATTAGAGTTAATATGAGAGAACTTAGATATGGGGAAAGATTTATGATAGCTAACTTGGTATAATTAGAAAAAGAAATTATCCTACAGTTGGGTACTGTGATTATGTACCAATCACTGTCTAGTGATTCCTATAAGCTTTCGGCAAATTCATGGGCTTATAGTAGTTTCAAAAATGCACAGCAAGTAATATATGGAAATATCAAGTTGTTAATACATAAAGAGATTGGCTTCAAACTGAGTATTCAGATATGACTTGGCTGATGGCACTCTGATATGATTTATCTCCACCAGCTGTACTTTCTTCTATTTTACCAGTAGAAGCAGCATTTTTTTCAGACATAGCATCTCTTGTAGTACCATCTTTGAAGCTACCTCTTCAGACAGTGCTTGCTATAGCTTTACAATCTGTGACAGTAGTTTCCTTGGTACTGCCCGGGGAGATGACACTCTCTTGAGCCCTATCCCTATTTTATTTTTTTTATTTTTTTATATCATGCGTTCATTGTTTTAAGGTACAAAAAGCTTTATGTAGCGGAGGCTATGGAAAAAACAAAACCTATAAAGCAAAAACATAAACAAAAGAAACCATTTTACCCACTCTTACTGGTACTAAGTATTGAAGCCAAAAACCTGCGGCCTCGTCTGTCGAAAACATACATTATATAGGGAAAATCCAACGCACTTCGTAGCTCGTAAACCTTAACAAAGAAATACAAACAAACAAACGCACAGGTCGTAGGGTGGGTGAGGTGGGGGATGTCTTGGGCCGGGGGGGATGTACGGGCGGTTGGTCTTTATTGTTGGTCAGGAGGAAGGGGGTCGCCGTGGGGGAACCCGGTGCAGGTGTCTAGGATGAAGCGCCGGAGGGCCGAGAGGGAGGGTGGATGATTCCAGATTGGGCTCTCGGGCGAGAGGCTTTCTACCCCACTTAGATGGGAGTGTCTGGCTTCAGCCCTGGCTGGGCAGTGAAGGACGGCGTGTTCGAAGGTCTCTGGGGCTTCGAGACACCGGGGGCAGGTGGTCGGGCGATCCGGGTCGTCCCTAGAGCCCTATCCCTATTGGCGGTACTTTCTTCTATACTGTCACTTCAGGTGGCTCACCATTTAGCCTAACAGAATTTGTTTGTATCATATTCTTTGCTACCTCTTCAGGAATTGCGCTGTTCTGCTCAATCATCTCTGACAGTGTGATACTCTGTACTGTTTCTGCAGAAAGAGCCCTGTCTAGCCTTACCACTTCTGACAGTAAATCCTTTTACACTCACTGTACTGACACCACTATCTAGAATGTAGTCTTCTCTGCATGAAGTTTCTTAGTACTGCCTCTTCTGCTGTATTTTCTTCAATATCAGTACTATCCCTCCTGATAATATAGATACTGGCTTATGTGCTTCAAATTTTAGTAGCCATTTCTTTAACACCATCTATTGCTACAACACCCCTCCTCACAGAACAACTCTTACCAATACTACTTCACTATTTATATATCACACTAAATAGAATTTTTCTAGTTTTTGTCATTCTTAATCATGTTGAGTATAATATAAAATTTTCACTTTCTGATGTGATTATGATAAATGTACTAGCTTGAAAATAAAAGAAATGAGCCCTCCCTGCTGGTGCAAAGCCATTGCCAAATTTTACCACCTCTACTACAGTTGATATCCCACAAGCAAATAACTTACAAAATTTGCATTTAATATAACAATATGTGTGGAAGTTCGTACTCTTTAGGGCTTGGAGCTTTTGAGGTATGAGAGGAAATAAGGCTGTCATAGGTCAGGTTAAGAAAAAATGCACGATTGTCAGGGTCAGTAATGAATATGAAGTGAACACTTGAGACAGAGGAATATACAAGATACAAAGCCTGAAAGTAGCTATTTATTTGTGAAGCATATTAGCAGGATGGTCACACCTATTTCGTAGAGCATATTGATAAGAGTAAAGACTATTAATAACTGCATATGTGCTCTGACCAGTGAATTTTTGATACTTCCAAACAGGAGTCACAGTGGATAACAAGATTGAATAGTGAACACTATTATGATAATTGTATTCAGTATACCTATTCAATTGGGAGAGGTTAGTACATATCTGAAGCGCAATTAATTCAAATTGGAAGTCAGAGCTAGTGTTTATTGTTGGCACAGGGCAGAGAATATTTACAGCTTATGATTACTTAGTACATGTTTTGAAGCATAGTGTTGGGAGAGCATTTCACAATGAAAAAGCAAATATAGCATCTCCTGGGAGTCAATATAGTGAGAATGCAGTACTACAGTATGCACTTAAGGTGGTATTGGTTGAGTCTAAAAATCATTTGCGATTCCAACACATATAAGGCCCGCTTTGTCACCACTTCTTAATACTATCGACAATATTTCGAGGATTATACAGCAGCGGATATATGTAATGATCACTTTCCTGGAACCATGGCCAAGATGCTGAGGTCAATTTAAAGAGGTGGAATACGTTTTGGCCAACAGAGTGGAATTCTTATTTAGATAGTATGAAAAAGTGAATATTGGAATTGCAGGAGGGGAATTGGATGCAAACTCACAGGTAGTTCTGGAAATTAATTCTATATATGTCTTTTATCTCATTACTACTAGTTTGATTTTAATCTATTCTCTTGCGTTGTGGAGTAGTGATTGCAGTTGTCAACTAATGGGATATTTATAAGGAGGAGTAGTTTATTGTATTACCAAGCTTGTATTAAACTTAGTCTTATGCCAAGGCCATCCAGAACTGTAGTTAGAGTCTGATAAGAATAATGTTGTCACATTTATGAAATGTGACTTTCTCTTACTATATTTGATACTGCAACCTATACCATGCGATTCTAGTATCACTCATGTGAGAGTTCAATATCTTTTAGGCCTTGGTTTTATCTGGCATACCTGTCTATCAGGTAGTATCTAAGCCTATATCAAGCACAGAACATAAATTAAATATTGAGTAAGTGAATTTTATTTATCTACTATTACTACTTGCAGCAGGAATTACACTAGAGACACTGCAAAGAGCTAAATAGCCTAACAATACCCTACTTCTAGGATTCTACTATGACTTGGGTTGCTGTAAAATTTTGATCCTCTATATATCTCAGAATTAGTTTTGAGTATTGTTTGATACTTTCTATGAATAATCTTGAGTTTTGAGTATCATTGGATAGTCTATATATTTTGTGTTTACTTTAGAGTATCGATGGATACTTGATATATCAGCAAAAAAAGAGCATACTCCTTGTACCTCATGTTATTGAGTTTTACGTTCTGGCGCATCGTGAGTTCTATGATTGCAATATTTAAAATCCCATTAGTTTTACTTGAAAATAGACTTATGATTTTAAGTCCATTTTCTACAAAATATGAGCAATTATTATTGTGAACTCACTAATGTTTTACATACCGAAGTTGAGAAATTTGAGTTCATAACATACAACTTTGTAATGTAAAATATGTATGAGTTATTGATAAAAATAGCTCATATTTTGCTAGAATTAAGATTAGTATCTGATCTTTAATTGTGAGAATCTGAAGCATTAGGATTAACCGGAGTCACTTGCAATTAGCCAAAACATGAAACTCAATGATATGGCTAACTGTGAAGCACAAAGAGAGTTTTTTTTTTCTGATATATTTTTTATATTCAGTATCAGGATATTAGTTTGATAACTAATTGGTTTTATATTATATAGGAAGACTATGACTTTTAGAGCCTAATTGTTATATGATTACAAAACTCAGATATATCAGAATATTAGTTTGATAACTACTTAGTTTTATATTATATTATAAGGCTATAACTTTTAAAATCTTATAGTTATATGATTACAAGACTTAAATAGCTTGCCAAGTGGAGTTGACAACTAGCTAGTGATCAGACTTAGAGAAAGTCAAATTTGATAGAGAAAGTTTTCATCATAGGTTTATTCCTGTTTCGACAAATCAATAGAGGCTGACAATAGACCAGCTAGCACTGGCTCTAATGGAGTCTTCAAGAGGCACATAGGTATAAAGATAAAGGCTAGTGGCTAAAGAGAACCAAAGGATCACCATTCAACCAAGTATATTCATAAACCAACCATCTTTGAAGTCTGCTGTTCTCCTGCTAGCTAGAAGAGATATTTAAATACAAAATCTCATAGTGCTAGCTCCTGGCCGGTACGATTATTACCAAGTAAGTATACTTTTAATAGAATCATATAATTCTGCCTGAGATTTGAGGCTCATAACACAGCCTCAGTACCAATGCAATATATGACCAATTCCTATATCTCATATTCCCAATATAAAGCGAAGTAAATCAAAGCTAAATCTAGCAGAGCTAACTGGGAACAGAATACTGCTGGGGCTATAATCAAAGCAAATCAAATCAAATAACTTCAGTGCAAAACTAACAATAAAATTCAAGAACTCTGCTCCCCTATACCATTAAGGAAATATACATACATGTTATATTTTCTCTTCCTGAAATTACACGATCATTCCCAGCATTAGAGCAAAGATTAACTCTATCAAATTACAAAGATTCTCATTGTTGACCTGACTTGGCTGTGGGTTTCTTGCTCCTACATCCAGTATCTGTGGAGGGATGGGCAAAAGTGCGAAAGGATAGTTGCATATTTCAATTCCTTTTTTGGCGTGCTTGATAGGATATTCCCAATTGTTATATAGATTAACCAGGCTTTATTATCTCCAGAGAAATTAGTCAAAAAAGTGACATATAAGGCATATATGATTGCTATGAGTGTTGCTCAATCTGGTAATTCATCCTTTGCTAGCTGTTAATTTTGTCTGCTAATAAATAGTATGGAAATGCTATGGAATGACATATTTGAACCTACCTGGATTTCGTACAACTAATCAGCTGTGTTCATTTCCGAATAACTTACTGAGGTGGATTTTGCTATTTTATTTCTTTATTGGAGTGTAAACCAAATCTGGAGTATAACATTTTTGACTAAGGAAATATTTAGAACAATTAATAGAATTGCTGAAAAGAATTTCTTTGTTAAAAAAGCTTGATCTGGTACTTCTCTGTATAAAATTTCCTATTTTCAGTTTAAATAGTAAGCTGTAGGGTACCTTTACTTACAGCTTCACTAAACAATACAATCTCCTCTTTCCAGCTCTTTATTCCCATACCTAACTTCAATTCATCAACAGCCTTAAAGAGCCAATAAGCAGATTGAATATTACGGTTCTCAGACTGGAAGCCTTTCCTGAAGAACCTATCTGTGTGATTCTTGGTTACCTTTGCTTTAATTAATCACCAAGGAAGCTCAAAGTCATTCTTGTTTCTGAATAGTGACCACATCTTATCCTCAGCTCCTTTGGGCAATGCAATATCCAGTGGTGATCTTCCAGCAGTGGTGTCTATTATTAGTATCAGTAGTCCGACTCATAGTGTACTTTGCTCAGTATCTGAATAATTGAGACTTTCTCTGTCTGAATCATTCATGTATACATTGATCTTGAACTCATTTTCGGCGATATTCATTTCAATTGCACTTAATTCTTTACTGTATGTACTGAATTGTTTACTATATATACTAAATTCTTTGTTATATAGATTGTAGGTCAGGCTAGAGTCAGCAGCTGACTATAGAGTGTATTGGAGACCTTCAGCTGTATAAAGAGGACATTTTAGTATTGTCTGCAGCTGTACAAATGGAGAATATGCTGTTCGAATATAGTTTCTGTACCATGTACTTGACTTGTATTTTGTTCAGGAGTATAGGCATTGAGACTCTTGTACCATTCTAGAAGAGATTAAAATCAATTAACAATGGCACAAATGGAACCTGAAAAATCAAACTTACCCACTATCTACTTGACCAAGTGTAGTAATTAAAAAACTAGTTTTTGACTAGAACTGTATCATACTATAGTTATTAATAGGAAGTGAAAAGGTACAAATACTACTATCTTTGTCATACAATCTTGTCAGTAAATTCGAGATATATCAAGTAGTAGGAAACAAACTGATAACTTGAAAAACTTTCAATGTATATGGTGTAGCCTATTTGTAATTTAAGGACAACTGGTCAGTCTCACCTTTCTCTAAGCAAAATTGTACTAGAACTTGAATGACTTTCTGTGGTTTAAAAATGTCTTTCCACCTTAACTTTTAAACTAAATCCAGTGCTTTTTATCTGTAGAGCCTTTCCACTTCTATTTTTATGTTTATCTTAGAATGTTGGAGTGCCTACTGGTATGAATATGAAGCATAGCTCAGAGCCATGATGGGCTCCTACAAATCCTGAGAAAACCTGACTTGACAACTATATCTACGATTACTACTTAAAAATTGATATGATATAAGCAAGGTGAATTGTATCCTGTACCTCTGGTTTGCTTTATTTAGTAGGAACATGAACAATAGCTCAGGGCTATAACAGTCTCCTACAAGTCCTGAGAGGACCTTTCTTAACACCTTTATCTAGGATTACTAAGAAAAAATAATATGATATAAGCAATGTAAATTGTACCCTGAACCTCTAGTGTACTTTATTTAGTGTATTGTGGACTGTAAGAGGGCAAATCCTAATATCAAGCACTCACATGCTGTAACCTAATATTCATTATCCAATCCCACATCAAGAAAGTAGCGGTAGTCATAAGCTTACCAATCACATTACTGTACCTTAATATTCTCTCACAAAGCTTGTTCATGATTGTTTAACTCATCTTTTCAAGTGTACAAGCTCAACTTGGTACATATTTGCCTTACGACTAGTGTACATCTGGACTCTTTTGTACAGATAGAGAAGGATATTCAATGTTCAAGTTTGGATGTTTAACAGTCTCTTTCAACTGGTCTGAGTTGTTAGAATTCTTGATACTACAACGAAGAGCTTGAATTGTATGCTCTTCCTTATATAAACCCCTCTCAACTACAGTCTTTTCCATCTCTACCACTTTTTAATTTACCTTCTAATCAATCTACAGCTTCTGATTGTCATTCTTGAACCTCTATACTTAACCTTTCCCTTTATAATAATACAATTGTATATAATTTATAATTGTTTTCTACGATGATACAGTCTCACTCACATTTCATACTATATATACCAGTAAGACTTATTCACAGGTCCTGATGTCTACAATGGACCTTTCTCAGATACTTCGGAAGCTATACTGATTGATATCCATTGAATGAGTTACTGTTATATCAAAGCTTTCGATCGCTTCTACCCGTAAAAGTAAGTTTGTGCCACAATTTGTCTCATTTCATTTCTTCCTTATCCTACTAGAGAGAAGTGGACCCCAAGGACTGGTCTTTCTCACTTCCTTCTGGGGCATGGTGAATAACTACATAACTCTCTAAAAGAGCTGGTCTATAGGTCGTATGAGCTCTTCTAAAGCCTTTTCTTAATGTGAAATGTTAGCTGACTGCTATTCTCTAGAGATATTAGTAGCTCTCAGTTTTCGGTTGCCATACCCCCCTGCAGTTAGTCCCTTGTTCGTCTCATTTTTCACTGTTCTCAAGGTGGAATAATTACTGATCACCATTTGCTAGATTTCTTTGAGATTTCCTGTCTTCTTCTGTAAACTAAAAACATTCTCGTCAGATTCAGATTAGCCTTCTGGGTATCCAATTTGGTCTATTTTACACAGAATCTGCTTGGTTAATAGAATACCAGAACTATCTCGTCACCTGTCAATTCTATGTTGATGAGTTTCACAATGAGCCAGAATCTGACTCTAATATGGAGGACATTCTCGGGTGACAGAGAAGGTGCAGAAGAGCCTCTCCCAAGTCTCACAATGGCTAGCTGAAGAGAATTCTGACCAATAATCGTAGAGTTATTAGGTTCCAGACCCACTCCACAGAATGGACTTCGTGTGCTCAAGTGTGACAGTGACTGGCTTATATAAGCCGATATGCAGTACAAGATATCCCACTTGTAGCTTTTCCCCATGGGATTCCACCTTCTGGGTGTCAGGTGCTAGTAAATAATGCTCCGGAGGAAGAAGCTGATTATAGTCATGAGGGCAATTGGGACAATGGGGGCAATGGAGGCAATGGGAGCAATACCTGGGGTTAGTTTACATTATTGAGAATCTTCATTTGGACTTTTAGTTGGTTTTTCTTTTTCATGGGCTTTCTTAGTTTTTGCTTTGATTTCTATCTATTGGTTCACAGTCTAAGGGAGTTTTTAGAGCTTGTCTGTACTGGAGAGTATCTTCTTTGCATTTTGAGTTTGGTATTCCTTTATTTAGCTGATTTTTTGTTACTTGTTTTGCTCTTGTATCTATCCATTTAGGGGAATTTGTGGAAGTCATTTTTACGCCATGCTACCCCATCTTTGAGTCTTTGAATAGTTGTTTTTTTATTTCTAAGGGTTTCTTCTTTGCCTCTTTGCCTCTGCTTTGCTTCTATCCGTTAATAGTTTTGTTAATCCTGTTTGCACTGTTATATAGCTTTACAATATTTTACCCAGTAGTCTTGGATTTTAATATTTTTAGTATTGTTTTTTATTTTTAGAATTATCAGAGTGCAATAGAAAGCTTTTCTGGGATACTACATGTCCTTTTTATCCTTGATCCTATCCTAGTATGTATAATCCAATCTTTGAAAATGATAAGTGATGTTTATCCAAATCCGACATTACAAATCCTGTTCTTTCAATCGCGAATAAACAGTCTATACCCAGTCCAAAGCTATTCAGACAGGTAGCTTTTGAGATATTCAGAAGAATAATGGTAGTAGCATAGTCCGAGCCTATACCAATGATTCAAATGGACCTGGTATTATAGCTGTAGTTCTTCTACTAACATCAAAGTCATTTGTCACTAATACGAACCTGTTTGTCTCCAATACGATGCTATGTGTTCAAATCCTTTTAGAGGTTTGATTTATTCATCTAATTCCTTTTTCTTTACTAGCTCTTTAATATAAACACATAATCGTGAAGGGAAATATGAGCAAAGGTCAGTCATGCCTCCTGGAGGCTAATGTGAACTCTCTCAAGACTTGAATATCTTATTCTTGACCACAGTAGTAGGAGTAGCCCCCCAATCTCTGGCATCAGATTAAAGACCTCCAGTAGCATTAGCGGATATTTCAATAACAGTACAGGAAACATAATAACATGTCAATCTGTTTGTTGTAGATGAGAATCCTATAGATATTGACGATGATATCATTCCTCCTAGACATTTCCAATTGGCTGAGTAACATACTGCAGAACCTTATCCGCAGTCACTGCTATGGAGAGTCAGGAGTAAGTTAAGATATGTAAGTAATTATAACAATTTTCTGAATTGACATATATGAAAGAGTATGGAGGACACTCCAATGTCAGTTATAATGACCCTTTGCAAGGGCTTTCATCACCAGAGCAGGCAGAACAGTTACATTCAGGTCATCTTAAAG
>NESQ01000536.1:0-47708 GCA_003070745.1 Tuber borchii | reverse complement strand
GGCCACGACAGACTCCTACAAATCTCAAGAAGACCTTACTTAACACATCTCTACGATTACTTTTTAAAAAATGATAAGCAACGCGAATTATACCCTAAACCTCAGGTGTGCTTTATTCGTGGTATTGCCGACTTTGAGAGGGCAAAACCTAATAGCCAGCGCTCATCTACCATACCCTAATATTCCTTATCCGAACCCATATCAAGAAAGCAGGGGTAGTCACAAGCCTGCCTATTACATCGTTGTACCTTAAAGCACTCTTGAAAAGCTTGTTCCTGTTTGTTCAACCCACCTTTTCAAGTGTACAAGCCTACCTTGTTACATTTTTGCCTCACGGCAACTGTACATCTGTACTGTTTCATACAGGCACAGAAGGACGTTATATGTTCAAGTTGGGACGTTTAACAGTCTCTTTCAAACTGGTCTGAGTTGTTAGAACTCTGGATACTACAACAAACAGCTTGAATAGTACGCTCTTCCTTATATAAACCCCTCGCTACCCCGGGAGTTTCCTTCTCCACTCCTTCATTACCTTCTAATCAATCTACAGGCTCCTCATCGTCCTTCTTAGTCCTCCAAAAGCAACTTTTCCCTTCACAACGATACGTTATATATAAACGAGAACTGTTTTCCGAGATCATACAGTCTCACTCATATTTCATACCAACTATACCGGTAAGTCTCGTCCCCGGTTCCTAACGTCCGAAATGAGCCATTCTCAGGCCTTTCGTAAGCTATACTGATTGATATCCATAGAATACCGGTAACTTACTGTTAATTGAAGCGAAGCTTTTTTGATCCCTTCTACCTCCTAAAGTAAGTTTGGTCCACAATTCATCCCTTCCCTTTCTTCCTCGGTCTCCTAGAGATACCAACCCGAGGCCTGGTCTTTCTCACTTCCTTCTGGGGCACGATAAAGCTCTGTGTAAGTTCTTGAATAAACTTGTGCACCCCTCGTACGAGCTCTTCTAAAGCCTTAATGTGATACGATAGCTGACCACTATTCTCTAGATACACAAGTGGCTCCTCGTTTTCGCTTGCTATCCCCCCCTATAATTAGTCTTCTGTTTGTCTCATTTGCACCTTTCCCAAGATGGAATTTTACTGATCGCTATTTGCTAGATTTCTTTGCGATTTTCTGTCCTCTTCTGTACGCCAAGAACATCCTCGCCTAATTCAGGTTAGTCTTCTGCACGTCCCATTTAGTCTTTTTTACAGCGGATCTAATTGGTTAATAGCATGCCTCCGATTCGTAGTCGTGGTCGTGTCACTACTGCCATGTTCCGGACTGAGCTCAACCTTACTGGTGAGGTATGAACCGTGGAAGAGAGGAGATACCGCGCCGTTCGCATATACATTCTCCAGAAATGCAACGAGAGGAATTTCACCTCTCGCACGCAAGCCGGTGACACTTTGTGGAATGAAGTTAGGACGGAGACCGTCGCACATATTGCTCTCAGAGACTTCTGAGCCAAATTCAACTCCCCCCGGAACAGCCAACATCGGGCCTTCCACATTGCTCTGGATGCTCTCATCATGGACGTCCTGAAGAAGGCTGAGTCTCGTAGAAATACCAGACTTAATTCTGATGCTGAGGAAGAGGGGGGAGATGGGGGCGCTGGTGGTGCATCTGGATCCGGATCGAGAGACGAAAGGACGGTTGCTCGTCCCCAACTAACCGTTCACAAGGAGAAACCGGTACGAATAATATTCATTTCGACCACAGGTGCTGAGCCTGGGCAGGCTATCCAGCTCCCATGGATTAACCGTGGTAATAACGCTATGCCAAACAAGAGTTGGCTGCCGGTTCTCAGGCACTACACTTTACAGGAGCTCGGCGAAGCTGCCTGTCGGTACATAGAGGACGGCGAGCAGCCCCGTCAGTTCATTGGAATTCTCCGTGACATTCAAGGCCTGAATGTCACTCCCGATGGCGCCGACCAGATCGAATTGATCAACGATGATCAGGTCAATTTCTGGCTTCGTTTCTCCCAGTGCTTCACCCTTACTGTCGCCTGCTTCCTCCACCGAGCAGCTGTTGCCCCTCCTGATGGTAGGGACCCTGTTCGTCCCAATACACCTCTTGTTGGGCACAGCCGGAACTATCTCTTCCCCGGCCAATTCGACGTCGCCGAGTTCTACACTGAGCCAGAATCTGACTCTGATGAGGAGGACGATGTGGAGCGCCATGCAAGGCGCAGAAGGGCCTTTTCTAGGTCCCGCAACGGCTGGCAGAGGAGAATTCTGAGCAATGATCGTAAGGTTGTTAGGTTTCAGACCCACTCCCGGGAACTGATTTCACGTGCTCGAGTGAGGCAGGGGCCGGCGTATATGAGCCGATATGCAGGACAAGATGTCCCAATGGTGGCTCTTCCCCCAGGGATCCCACCTCCCGGGTGTGAGGTGTCAGTACATGACGCTATTGAGGAAGGCGCTGATGATAACGGTGGGGGTGATGGGGGTGATGGGGGCAATAGGGGCAATAGGGGCAATAGGGGCAATGCCTAGGGTTTGTTTGCGCCGGGCAGCGTCTACTTTGGGCTTTTGGGTGGTTTTTTCTTTTGTTTCACTAGCTTTCTGAGGTTTTGCTTTCATTTCTATCCATGGGTTCGGCGCCGGGGGGGGGGTTGGGGCTTATTTGTGCCGGGTAGTGTCTTCTTGGGTCTTTAGGGTGGGCCCTTGTTCCGTTCACGGGTTTTTTCTTACTTTGTTTTGCTCTCGTTTCTATCCAGTTGTTGGGTTTTCTGGGACTTATTTTGTGCCGGGCTGCGTCTTCTTTGAGTCTTTAGGTAATTGTTCTTTAGTTTTACGGGCTTTGCTTCTTTGCTTCTGCTTTGCTTCTATCTATTAATCATTGTCTTAATCCTGTTTGTGCTGTCATCCGGCTTTCCTATATTTTACACGGTAGTCTTAGATTTTAAGGTTTTTAGCTGTCTTTTTATTTTTAGAATTAGTTGAGTGCAATAGAAAGCTTTTCTGGGACGCTAAACGTCCCTTTTATCCTATCCTAGTATATATAATCCAATCTTTTGAAATGATAAGTTATATTCATCCAAGCCCCGCATATGAAATCCTGTCCCGGCAATCCCGAATAGATAGTCTCTATTCGGCTCAGAGCCATCTGTGCACGTAGTCTTTGAGACATTCAGAGGCCAAATGGCTGTAGGATAGTCCGAGCCCATGCTAATGATTCTCACGGACCTTGGGTCATAACCAGGAGTCCGTGTAGTAACAATAACATAAAGCTTGTTCGTCCACAATACGACGCTGTTCGTCCCCAATACGACGTCGTGAGTTCGATTCCTGTCGGGACTTTTATCTCTACATCTAATTCCTTTTTCTCCTCTAGTTCTTTCATATAAATGTGGAATCATGAATGGAAATACGAGCAGAGGTCAGTCACGCCTCCTGGAGGCTAATGTGAGCTCTCCCATGACTTAAATATCCCATTCTTGACCAGAGTAGTAGGACTAGCCCCCCAAGCCAAGGCATCATCGTCGAGACCTTCAATAGCCTTCGCGGATATTTCAACGCCAGCACCGGAAACACAATGACGAGTTCATTTTGAGGAAGAGCAACCTACAGATGTTAACGATGATGACATTCCTCCTAGATATCGCCGATGGGATGAACGACGTCCTGCTGAACCACTCCTGCAGCCACTTCCACGGAGGGTCAGGAGCCGGTTAAGATATGTAAGTAAATCTCATACTTTTTTTCAATTGACATGCTTATAAGAAAGAGTACGGAGAACCCCCCAACGCCGGTTCTAAATGGCCCTTAATAGGGGGTTCTAAATGGCCCTTCGCAGGGGCTTGCATCACAAGAGCAGGCAGCACAATTACATTCCGGCCATCTCAGAGACGATTTATCACAATTCTCACTCTATATTCCTGATACGCCTGAAGAGGAAAATATTATGCCGTCCCATTCACGACGTAGTATAGCTGATCCAGACTTTTCAGAGTCTAATATCGGGACCCCTATCACACTATCGGCAAAAAGCAATACATTGCCAGGTGAGGCGAGGATCATCTTTGAGAACACTGCAAATATGGTCCGGTATCATACGTAGTTTGTTAATCCCTTTGTAAAGTCCGCCGAAAACGATACGCTTCTGGAAGGTTATTGGGTAAAGGCAGCTTGAAAGTTAGGTTGGGGAAATAGGGTAATGGAAAGGTGGGCAATGACTTTTGTAAGTCCTTTAATTGACGAAGAACGTCATATTGGAGACTGATCACGGCTAATTAGATACATTTAGTTGAAATTGAGGCAGTCTAGCGCCAGGTCACATCTAGTTTCAGAGAGCAAGAACATGATTGAGGACCTGTATGACTTCTCGCAAAAACCACCAACTGAAATAAAGGCGCGAGTTGCCTATTTGCTCGAAAATGATCGGTTTACATGCCACTCAAGTAAACAACAAGTTAGTAAACTCCGATCGTCCCCCGTGAGACAAGATAAGGCTTACCCAGACAGGACTGTGGTTGGCGCTTTTCTGCGCCAGAGATAGCAAAACTCTTGTTTCATAAGTGATACCGGGGTTTGAGAATGCGAGGGAGGACCGATAAATCATTTCTTAATCGTACTAACGACGTCCTGATATGTCTTACCACGGCATGTCTGTATCATTCTCTGAAGGCTTGGAGTTCTGGATCATTTGTTCAACCTCCAGATTTTTCCGCTCTGACAGCACAAAGTTAGTATTGACTCATTTAAAGGTTCAAATCCGCTGTTGTAAAGCCTATCATACTCACTAGAAAATTTAGATATCTATCTTCGACAGCGTGCTACCTGGCAAAGACTGCCGCCAGGAGTGCGAGATAAACTCGTTGAAGATACAAAAAAATGTATTAAGAAAATGCTGCCGGAGGGCGGATTGATACCGGATCAGGAGTCTCATGCCCCACTGGAGGACAGAGAAGCCGTAGGATATTTGGATTTCAAGATTTCAGGCGATGAGGAAAGCGAGCTGGAGGACGATCATTCAGATCCCGAAGCGGGGGAGGCAGTTGAGGCTCCCGAAGACGAGTTGGATGGGGATGCGTAACGTCCTATTTGGGACAAATGTAGATTTAAATAAAATAAACACATAAAAGAGCTTATTATTATTATTATTATTATTATTATTATTTTGAATATGCCACTTAGAGTTAGACTTCAACCCAGTTTGTGAAAAAGACATCAGGGGAAAGTCGCTTGGGGCCGAAGGAAAGTCCCAAAGAGCCATGAAGAAGGCAGGAAGGCGAGAACAGTGAAGGAATAAGCTAGCGCAAGGCCACGCATCATTAAATAATGGATGGTCATCATCACGAAAGCGATGAATAGCATCCGCTTAGATATTGTATACACGGAGAAATTATTGGGGCTGGATTAGGTTATGGGGCAATGGCAAGGAGGAAGGGGAGAAATAGGCGAGAATTAGGAAAGCAGAAGAACTACGGGGAACAGTGCATTGCGGACGTTCGGAGTCGCGAAGAGTTTGTCAATAGGAAATTCAGAACAGGATGTTTGGGTCAACAAGGGAACAATGCGTGGTGCGAGAGGTAATGCCGGATAAACTTTAGGGGAAAGGTCAAAGCTGGAATGGACCAGACAACGGCGTGTTTGGGCTGTCGGAAAGCATGATTGAGTCGTGGGGCAGAAATCCATAACGGAACAATTCCTGGCGCAAGAGGTAATGCCGGATAAACTAAAGTAGAAGAGTCAAACGCGAATGGACCGTGCAACAGCTCAAAGAGGACGAAGTACATCAAGAAAACGTTGCATGACAACGAAATTACTGACACAAAAAAAAATGCCCCGTAACCCCAGATTTATTCCGGAGTTATGGGGCATGGACGAGAGATACAACAACTTGAGTTTTATAATTTGGCCCCCCATACCCCCTATCCCTCATGAGGTATGGGGGTCAAATGTGAACTTTTCCTGATGTGGGATTGTGTGTTCATAATCATGGCATTCCTAAAATAACCTTGTAGTTCTGGAGATTTACTACCTAGAAGGTCGCCAATTCTCAATGACTGTTGATCTCCATAGGTACTTTTACCATATGGGTAACTGGACCCATAGCACTTGGTTTCTCATCCGCAAGGTAAATCTCCCTTCTTTTCTTAGCCTTTGTCTTTATGATTCCATGCTTCACTCATATGCCTTCGTCAATGAAGTCCTCAGCTGCCACTGAATCGATTTTCGTGTTTATCGTAACTGATTCCTGTCTTCCGTGTAGTTGTATCTTAATCATAATGTGATCGTTTTCCCGTTCAAGTGATTCCGTGTAGTTGAGTACCGAATAGTAATTTTCCATGATAATGGGTTTTCATTTCGGTCTGTCTCTTGTACTATCCTTTACTGGGGACTTTCGTCATTTCCCAACTGTTCAGATTCCTCCTTGACTTCGATTTCCTTGATGCTTAGCTTCGCTGCCCAAGGTCCCACCCTTCTCTAGAATTGTCCTTGCTTGGGTGTCGTGATATAGTTCCTTCCATCTCTGGGCCTGTCACAGTTTCGTACCAGATGTCCTGCTCTTGCGTATTTGAGGCATAGCTTTTCCCTTATCCTTTTCTTGAATTCATCAGGGTGTAGCCTTGGTCGTCGCCTCGTCGCATCCAAGTCCATTGGATCTTCTTCTGAAGTGTTGTTGTTTGTTGGCTTGAAGGTTCTGTTTAGATTCCGCAGAATACTAGTGATTTTTTCTGTTGTTCCTTTTTTCTGGATGTGCTTGACCGTGACCAGTTTGGTTTCCTTCTTGATTGCCCATTTGGCCAGTATTTCTGTGTTGATGAAGTCGCTGCTGTCTGTTCCTTATACTTCTGGAAGTGTTGTATTCATGCCTGTGAGTAGGCATTCTCCTGCTGTATGATCGTCCAAGTCTACCTCCGTTGCAGCTAGTCGGAATTCGTTCTATTATTCTGTTATAGATTTGCTCCCTTGTCGTAGTTTCTGTATCTTGAGCCTTGCTTCTCCCATCTCATCTATAGCTCCGAACTGGTTTTTGACTTCGTCCATAAAGGTCTTCCATACTTCCCATTCATGGGAGATTTGTCCTTCAGCGTAAGGTGTCATCTATGCTCCCACATCTCCCTCAGGAGACTTGAGGTATAGAGACTTCTGTCGGTATGATGGCCTTCAGTCCACCCCACCTCTGTGAAGTAGACCTTGAGCTGTGCTAACCATCCTCGTAGTTTGGTTCAGTCTCCTGTGAATGTCTCTGGTTCTTTGATTTTTGGCCTCCAAGTGCCTCCTGTGATATTTGTAATAATTTGTTGAAGTTGTTCCGTGTTGAGCTCCGGTATCTGAGTGCCGGTGTTCTCTGTGCTGGTTGTCTTGTTCCCCGCCATGGTCGCTGCTCCTGTTACTAGCGATATAGTATTTCTTCTTGTTCCGCCTGGTTGTGTAGTTTCTTCTGATCCTGCCAGTGATGCCAGTTCCAGTATTTCTGGGCTGGTTGCCCTTGATTCGCTTAATGTTTGGTCGAGTGCTTCTCCTAAAGTGGTAGGGTTGAATGCCGCTACTTCGATAGTTTCTGCTTCTTGTGGTGTTACTGTCTTGTCTATTTCTGGTTAAGTGCTACTTATGGTTGATGCAACCAAATATTACAATCCTCCTCCCTTCAGGCGATACTTGCAGCAGGTAACCACTATTCCCAATAGCGATCACACTTCTCTGAGTTCATACAACTAATGACAGCTGAGTATACAGACTCCTGTCTTCTACGATATATCGCTAAGCTTATAAGAGACACTATAGTTTCAGCCCAGTAGTGTAAACTGTAAAGATAAAAGTATATTGTAGGAAATAACTTAGATGGTTGCATGAAGAACTCTCAACTGAAGAGGCCTTTTTTTTCTTTTTTTTCTTTTTTTTATATCATGCGCTTTTGATTGTCAACTACAGGGTACAAAAGGCTACGTGGAGCGGTAAGCTATAGTAAGGAAAAAACCCCAAAGATCTCTACCTCGGACCACCGGAAAAAGCCATCATCCCAAGTCCCTCTGGTATGGAACCAACTGCACGATCTCGCCGCGAAGACAAAAAACCCCTATCGGCTAAGTAGACAACCGAAATAAATCACCAAACATGACAAGCAGGAGACGACAGGAAAACCGGACCCGAAAACTCCCCCTTGACGTAAAACAAAAGAAACCACATTAATATCCCAGAGTACTCTAACAGAAACCCGACCGTGAAAATTCAGCCAAAAACTACAGAACACAGAATGGGGGGACAGTAAACGCTAAAACCAAGCAAATCCATCACATTACTCCGTAACCCAAGGTGTTGACATCATCCAAGGAGGCAGTGCAATACCATGACCGAGCGTAACTGAGGGCTGTGGCCGAGCCGAGCCACGGGGAAGGGGGGAACCCAGGGGAAAGAGGCAGTAAGAGTGCCAGCTAATTAGTAGATGTTTGGCTGTAACCGAGCCACGGGATGAGACCGAGCGGAGGAGAGGAGGGGTAGACCCAGGACAGTGACGCGGGCGCCGAAGACCACCAAGGGGTCACGATTTTTCGCGATGCGACCGTACCGACCGAAGCGTTCAGGAGAGAGGGCAATACCAGAAAGCAAGGCCATCAGTGCCACTACTTCACAGATCGCCCGAAGCTGACGACGACACACTGGTATGAAAAGGGGTTGCCGACCGTGTAGATGCTAAGCGAGGACACAAGACAACTGTGAGGAAGCCAAGCGGAGCTGCGAAACAAATACTAAAGGGAGGATGGGACGGGCCCTAAGAAACGGGTGCCCAAGTCCGAATCTATCATAGAGGAGGGTGCAGCTCACTAAGAGTACGTGTGGAGGATGTTGATGATGATTTCTCGTGGTGTTGAGATTTCAATCGCCGGGTGTGTAGAGGAGATGGTTCGTGCTCAACCGAAGAGGCCATTTTTTTTTATTTTATTTTATCTCATGTATTCATTGTTAAGGTACAAGAACTCGCATGCAGCGCTAGCTATGGTGTAAAGAAAACCTTAATCCCAAAACAAATAACAAAGTAAAAACTCAAACTATCTGCCCCAAATCATGTCAAGTACTCGACACATAACCAACATACGGAAATTTTCAAACAGGAAAAATCATCACCTAACTACAGCTAACACGAAAAACTAACAAACCCATCGGTCGGAACAAAGGAAAAACCATTTCAGCAGTTAAGTAAAGTCCTCTTCTACCGAGGGAGAATGAGTAATTGCTGAACGAGAAGACAAGGCGACGTAGCGGGCCATAGAGGGAGGAAAGTTGGTGCACGTCTCGTTGATGTAGGAGGCGAGCCCGAGAAGGAGCTGGACGGAGGACCAAAGTGGGGAGTCTTCCCCGACCGAGAGCACCCCTTGGAGGTGGAGGGCCCTGGGCACTGCTTTGACTTCGCACCGAAGGATGGCGTGACTGAAGGTCTCATCTTCCTCCCCGCACAAGGGGCAGAGGGGTACGAGATCAGGTTGGGACCAGGAGGGGTGGGCGGCCAGGTAACTCTTCTGGGCCCTCATCTGATGAATGGGGCCGGCCATAAACTTGCCGAGGCCCATGAACGGGTGTGGTTTCGTACTGAGGGGAAAAGTGTAATATTCCGGCGGAGGGGCAAGGAGTCTCCATGAGTCGAGCATCATGGTCCGAGCCTTCCGCTGCAGGGCGCAGTAGGAGGTCCTCATAAGGGCGTCGGAGGGGAGATCCGGGAGATCCGGTAGAAGAGAGGCTCCCAAGAGGGGGAGCGTAGGGGAATCTCCTAGGAGGGGGAGAACGAGGTGTACGAGGGCATCGACCGGCAGGTGAGTCCTGACGGGGGGCTTCGGCTCCGGGGTGGACCAGAGGAGGGGCCTCACGTTGGGGTCAAGGCCAACACAGAGTGATCTTAAGTCCTCCGTCCCCCGATCTGGGAGGGCGGAGGGGAAGGAGGGGGGGAGGCATGCCGCGGCCGGGTTGATGGTTGTAGGGGAGCAGCAAAGACGTAGAGCTGCCATACGGCGTTTATGAGCCAGGAGAACAGCCAGGAGAGGAAGGGCGGCTTCGGCCGCTAGTACGGAGATTTGAGTGGACCTGAAGCAGTTCGTGACCCATCTCTGGACGTGATACCAATGAACATTCATCATGTATAGCAGCCCCTTAGTAGGGACGAAAAGGTCGGCCCCATACGAGAGAATGGGGAAAATGAGCGAGTACGCCAGTTTGTGGCAAAGGTGAGGTGAGACTCCGGCACCGAACTCCGAAAGCCTCCTCACCGCCACGAAGGCGGACTGGGAGAGGGCAAGCCGTCTGGAGAAGTGAGCGGTAGAGGATATGTTTGGGAGGAACCAGTAGCCCAGCCATCGGAGCTGTCCCGCGGGGAAGAAAACCTGGCCGTCCAGGGCGATTGGGGGGGGAGAGGATTCGTCCGGCGGGTCCCTCTGCTTGGGGGTGCGCCAGTGGATGAGCTCCGTCTTGGGAATAGAAAAACCAACCTTAACCGCCATGGCTTCGGTCTTCATGACCCCAAAGGTCCTCTGAAGTAGCCTGACGTTGGTGCGGTAAGAAGGGGAAGCAACAGTTATAGAAAAATCATCAACATACGATAAAACAATTCCCTTTGGAACCAAAATATGCAAACAAGAAACATAAATCACAAACAATAGCGGAGAAATAGGAGACCCTTGTGGGGTTCCAACAGTAACGGAAGCAAAAACCTTGGGAGACACTTGAAACAACAAACAACACCTTCTGTCAGTTAAAAAGGAAAAAACCCAGGAAATTAAATAACGGTTAACCCCCTTTCTACGAAGGAGGGAGCAGAGGATGGAGGCATCAACGTTGTCAAAACCACCTTTGATGTCCAGGAAGAGGGAAGAAACTTTCCTGCGGAACCTTTGAAGAGTGCGGACGGAGTGAACCATTGCAGCACAGGCGTCGAAGGAGGAAAGGGTAGGGAGAGACCCGCACTGGTTGGGGGACAAGAGGCCCTGAAAACGGGCCACGGCGGAGAGGCGAGAGGCAACAACCCTCTCGAGGATCTTGAAAACGGTTTCTAGAAGAACAATTATGCGAAAGAAGGTTGGGGAGTCATAGGAGGCCTTGCCGGGCTTGTCTAGAACAACCCCATGGGCACATTTGAGGGAAGCAGGATGGTGGCCATATGCCAAAAGCGGGGCCAGAAGGGAGGTGAGGATGTGGGGGTGTCCTTTGTGAAGGGCCTTCCACACAGCGTAGGGGATCGTGTCAGGGCCCGGAGCGGAGGATGGGGAGCACTTAGCGAGAGCAGAGGAGACTTCCTCCGAGGTCAGGGGGGGGGCATCGTCGAAGGCGCGAAGCCTAGCGGGCAGCGACGGGGCAGGTTTTTCAGGAAAAAAATGGGTCAGGAGGGAGGAGTTAATATCCGTTGGAGTGACAGCGTCCGGAAAGGAAGGAAAGCGAGAAACCGGCCGGCCCAAAGAAAACTTCTTGACCGTCCAGATGGAGCGGGGGGTGGCAGTCGCCAGGAGGGATCTCCAATGGGAGTTCTTCGCACTTTTGATGGCCTTGAAGTATCCGTTCTTTGAGAGCCTGGCAGCCAGCCTGTCTTGGGGGGAGAGCGAAGCCCTCGCCTTGCGAGACACAGAATGATATTCCCTCCGAAGGAGGGATAAAAGGGGAGACCACCAGGGCTTGGACCTGCATGAGGGACGAGAAAGGGGAGTGTGGCTAATTAACAAAGAAGTCACCGCGGGAAGCGATGAGTCAAACCAGGTCTCAAGAGCGCCACGAGGGGGGTTAACAGCAGGCAGGGGGATTGTAAGGTCAGTCAAGGATAGGAAAAGGGCGTCCCAGTCGGTCAGGGCCCAATTGGGAGCCGGGGTGGGAGGGTGCAGCCTCGGGTGCTGCAAAAAAAAGGAAATAGGAACGTGATCCGAGCCCATGGAAGGCAGGGAAGTATCCCAGCCTTGAACAAAGGAGCGCAGTAAAGGACAAGCAAACGCAAAATCAATAACCGAGGCTCTGGAGGTACCTCCGAAGGGAAACCTAGTAAAAACACCCGGGGTATTCAACAGGGAGAACCCCAGTTCAGAAGCTCTCTGAAAAAAAGGAAACGATAGGGCCAACTCCTCAGAGGAGTGGCGACGGGAGGGATCCGCAAGGTGATAGTGCAAGTTAAAATCCCCAACTACTAAGAGGGGAGTTGAGTGAACAGGAAAAGCCAGGAGAGGCGGGATAGCAACCGCCCCTCGGTTCTTGGCCGGGGAGTTGTACAAATTTAAAATACGAAACGAAGGAAACCCCACGCCAAACAGGTCTTTAGCAAACACATCAAGTGAAAATACATATGGCCTTCCCGCGGAAACGGGGAGGACAGAAACCTCTTGTTGAAAAGCCAATGAAACATAAAAAGCAACTTTGGGTTTGGGGGAGGAAGAAGCGGGAAAAAAACTCTCAAAGCCTTGAAAGCTGGTGAGCCGACCCTTCCAGAAAGGAGGGTCTTGAAGAGCCACAACAGATGGATAGTCAGAAATATTCTTACAAGAATTAAACAAGGAAAGAAACACATTCCAGCTCCCTAGGCAGTTGTGTTGAACAAGATGAAGTGAGCGGAGCGGGGCCGGCCCCCTCAAGTGGCCATCGGGATTGTAAGACATTTACCGGCGCGAAGCCGATGTGTCTCAGGGAGCGGGGGAGGGACTAGGTTCCGCATCGGGGAGCGGACGGCCTGACCTTGAGGAAGAGCGGTGGGGAATGCCAAACGGAATGGGTCTCGGGGTGACCAGAGGGTCAGTTCCGGCCGGGGTAGGGCGTGGGTCGGGGGTGTTCGGGTGGGGAGCTGGCGGGGGGGAAAAGAAGATCCTGACGTATCTATGGCATCGGAGTCGACTGGTGGAGGTATCGGAGCGGGGTTGGAGGGGGGGCGATCAGGACAATCTCTGTCCCTGGCTGAGTGAGGGCTGAGGCAGTTGGAGCATCTGGCCGGAGAGGCTATACAGCATCCGAGGACAGGCCGGACATTCCCTTCCTTGGGGCAAGTGGGGTTAGAGCAGCGGTGGTTGGCTTTGGAGTGGGGACCACCACAGAGCTGGCAGATGGTGGATTCTTTGCAGAGGGGTTTCAGGTGCCCGAACTTCCAGCAGTTGTAACACTGGCTCTGGGCGTTGGTGGAGTAGGCTCTTTTGACTTCACGATTGTCGCCAAAGAGGAGGATGCGGGGGGGATCGGTCATTCGCCAGGCCAAGCTAGCAGGGACGTGGGCAACAACAGAAAAGGCTTTTTTCCCATCAGTTCTGGAAACACGGTCAGCGTTAAGAAAGCGAGAGCGGGTGATAATAAGATTCTTGTCGTTGTCAACGCCGGCAAGAAGGAGAGGGTGGAGCTCTTCATCCATGTCAGGATGCGCGTCCATGGGCAAGCCGTGGATGGCGAACTGGACGTCGGTGGGAGCATAGCGAAAGTGTTCCCACGGGTTATCGTTGACGGGAAACGATTGGTTGAGCCTAGCAGCAAAGGCGTCGAAAAAAGGGGCATAGCAGGAGGCCGGAACTAGAGGGTCAGCTACGGTGAGGGAGACGGTACCCTTCGGGCTGACCGAAACTCTGAATGATTTGGGGAGCTCAGAGCCGGCTTCGCGAAGGACGGAGGCGGCGATGTCTGGGAAATGAACACGGATGGAGGATTCCTGAGGGAGGGGACAGTGAGTCGAACGGGGGGCAAAGAACCTTCTGGCAGCGCTAGGGAGTGGGGCAGGACCCTTTTGGGAGGCGTCTTGCGCAACGGTTGCGACTTTGCTTGCAGTGGTGCCAGCGGGAGAATTTTTGCCCTTTGCTTTGGTCTTAGCCTTGTTGGCCTTGACTGCAGCATCGAACTCGGAGGTACCACCGTGGATAACCTGGGCGTATGACTTTGCCTGTGGGGGGGCATGGGGGGGGGGGGGCAACGTTAGAGGGAGGGGCTGTGAGGGACGGACCTGAGGGGCCGGGGAGAGAAGAGGAGGGGGGTGGGAGGGGGCGACTACCCTTCTGGGGCACACCTGCGGTAGGGGGGGCGGCCATCCTATGTGACAGGTCACGTATGGCGTTCCGGATTTCCCGGAGTTGCTCATTGGGGGAGGAGTTTTCGACCTGAGACTGCAGGTCATGGACTGTGGAGCGGAGCTCCTCCAGCTGGGAGCCGAGTGAATTAACCGCGTGGAGGGAAGCACACACCAACGGGATGAGAGAGCTTTCAGCGATGGAAAAATTATCGCATACTTGGGGAGAGAGTGAGGGGAGCTGCTCAGGAGTAGAGCTGATGAGGGATCGGGTACGAGAGAAGAGTGAGGTCAAGAAACGAGCCTCGGGAGAGATCTCTGCGGTAGAGGGAGTAGCGGAGGGGGGCCCAGAGTGGGGCTGAAAAAGCGAGATGGGGGGACCGAGGGGGTCCATGGTGGGAACGAGAGGCGTAGCACCCGGTTGAAGCTGAGAAAAGGTGTGGGGGGGGATTGTGCACTAGAAACTTTGGTGTTGAAATCTTTAAGTCAGGAAAATAGGGGGCGCGGAGCGTGTCAACCGAAGAGGCCATAAGGACCCCCTTTTTATACCCGTTCTTCCCGTAACCCTTGCTCTCATGACTCACACCTTCCTGTTACGCAACCTTATGACTCATAGTGAGTCACAGTGTGAAATCCATCAGCTGACTCTTATGAGTTACTGCACAATAACCAATTAATCAATCAAAACACAATAAACATATCATGTGTGCAACTTGTGTCACATGCATGAAACTCATGACTCATAACTATGAGTCATGTACAAAAGTCATAATCATATGACCACAATCATGAGTCATGTCAAAATAATAAACCAATCATAACAAGTAATAACACACTATCGTATAGTCATGTGAAATACTAAACCCTATGACTCACAAGTGTGAGTCATGTGAAAACCTGTCTTGCTAGTCACCGTTTGTGACACTGATTTTACTGCTTTGAAATTAAAGACAAAGTACTATTTGTATAGAGAAATGAAATGAAATAATTGTAGTTAAACAGGCACTAAGAATATAGAAAAGAAAAAAGAAAGTATTTATCTTATATAGTAAAAGTGGAATACATTATATGAGAATTTTCACTTCCAGCAATCTACAACACACTATTGAGCTCACTTTTAACAAAAGAACTGAAAGTAGGTATACCTACCATAGGCCTTCAAGATTGCTAAAATCCGATTTGGCATTGAGGAGGTAAGATTTTCAATTACTTCTGAAAAGATATTGGCCCACTACTAGATCTTAGCCTGATGAAACATTAGAGTTGTGGTAGGTCTTAAGTAAAGCTGTATTATATAATAGTTAAACAAGCAATAAATATCTTTAATTAAACTTGTATCTAGAGAATAGAGAGGGCTAAGAGGAAGGTAGTTAGCAAGTTCAAGCTCCTGCATTATTGTTTAGACAATGTGAGATTAGCGGAAAGGTATATTATTTTGTTGAAAGTAAATATATTCAGAATTAGTATGTCTAGTTGAATGTAAAAACTGCCACCAAGGATATAGAATAGGCAGTACTATTATATAATCAATATAGATAGAACTACTAATAGAGTCTCAGGATAAAGTATTCAAAATAACTAAAAAACTTGTAAAGCTCTATAGATAACTCTTTAAGCTATAATAGGAGTACAATATAGAGAGTATGAAGTAAGACAAGCTTCCTTAACCTGTTATCATAATAGGGTGAATGGTAATCCAAATAGTTTTACTTATTTTTTTTACTAAAAATACACATTAATCTGAAATGTAATATCCATATAGCCTTCTCTATTCCAATTATGGAATTGCTCTTCCCAGTTGAGACAGCTTTTTTTAATATTTTATGAGAGAACAGACTTTTCTTATGCTACTTATTTATGGTAACCAGCACCTTCAAAGACTCTATTAAGTACTTTACTACTTTGCTAGATGCTTTCTAACTTAGTAGCTTTAGTGTAAGGTGGACAGTTATTCTATTCTTTTTTGTAGCTTGATTAATAAGATATATATGGAGGTTCGAAATAATAATAGGCTAGTAGTCCTGACCTCAATAACAGCCTGTACTCATCAAGGCATTTTGAAAGAATATTAGTTTGTAGATCTTTTGATACAAGAATCCTATGAAGATTCTAAATGCTCTCTACAGCTGAACATTGCTTTATTCAGTATACTACTAGAGTGCTTTAATTTTTAATTGATTCTCAAATATAGTAAATTTGTAGCAATACCCTGTTAGTTTTTCTGTTATCTTAATAATACTATCTATAAAGATATACAGTTCAGTTGATAAGATAGCTGGTTTGCTTCTGAGTTTACTGTGGAGTATAATATATATCTAAGCAGATTTAAAATAATAGAGATTAGTTTTATATAAAATAGCTGTTGAGATACTAGAAGCATAACTATAATCATGCTACTATAAGAAAACTTGAAGTATTATGAAAAAATTGGTAGAAAGGAAAGACTGAGAAGAATCTGGCTGTATTTATTGTTAATCTATGAAAACTGAAAAAAGTGGGACAACTGTAACTTGGAATATAATATTATTATATAGTTTTGTCATATTTAGTACACAGTTAACAACTTAGAGCAAACCTACTAGGAAAGACAGTCGCATCAGGAAAAAGTTTTACGCACGTTCAGGGAGGTCCTGAATGCTCCTGGTCCACCAAGGGGGGTTTTGGTCCCTGTGGTCCACATAGTCCACACCGATCCGCTTTGAACCACACTTTTGAAAATTTTACCAAAAATGTGGACCACGGTGGACCAGGGAGTACCAGGGTGGACAAGGAGGGCCATAGACATTTTCCTGATGCTCACTCTTGATAGTAGCTATCCTTACTCTCATTCTTACCAGTATGCCGTGACCTTAATTCCATTGTAGGGTTAATAATTATTCCAGTTCTGAATACCTTGACTCTAAATTACTTCTGCTACCTAATGCAATTAATTCCAAGGCTAATTACTATAGTTTCATCTATGCTATCAGAACTAGAAATATGCTGCTCTCAGGACCTGTTTAAAATCTGTAAGTAGTTAAGTATTTTCCTAGGCTCATTCCCAGGAGCCTGTGTTCTCCACTGACTTCAGTATAACAACTCTAAGATCTCCTGCTCAGTGGGTTGGGAGGTCCAATATACACACCAGTTAAAACTGACTCTTCCCCGGAAGCCTCCACCTTCAAAGAACCTCGAGGTCAAGTGAAGATTTTGCGAATTTGAGTTGTTAACTACACGACTGGAGAGTAATACACTGAAAGGCTAGTGCCACAAGGAGTTAGAGAAAAATCCCCCTCAGAAATTACCCATTCTAGTATTATCTCGTGCCCTCCCCCAACCCCCTGCAGCCCTTCTATCTCTTGAACAGATACAATTTACCAATAACCTAATAACAAACTGGGAAGGCCCGACTCTCCACCCCGCCCATTCCACCCCCTTCAAAACCTCCCTCCCTCCCTTCCCGGGCGGGCTCCCAAAGAATCCCCAAGGCTCAGCATTCTGACTATCGTGACCGAGTGTGCCCAAATCCGCTATTACCCTCTTAGTGTCTCTCGCGCACAAGCATCCCCCTGCGTTGTATACTGATATGAGTAAAGGCTGCACAAAGCAAGAGTGAGCTAGCGTAATCTTAGATCTCTAGTGACAAAAACAAACTGGGCTTGGCAAGATAATGTAGCTTGGGTCTTATACAAGTCCCAGGGGGGATGTTTTCGTACATCCACCGTGTCTCTTACACCTCCAGCAATTGAAATTTCAACTCCGAGTGACTCGTCACATTCTGGGTTTTGACCAACCAGGATCCTTGGGAACCATCTCACGATTACCTCAAGTCTTTATTCTTTCAGGAATATTCCTCTAAGTCTTTATCGTTTTTAAGAGATATTTTATCTCTTTCATCTACTATTTTAAGTCTCTCATCTTCCCATAGTACTATTTATTAGGAACAGATAGCTAAGTGAGGTTCTACGTTTTTTCCGGCTACTAAGGTAGCTAGGACGGGTTTGGTGATAGGAGAATTGTTGGAAAAGGTGATGGTGATGGAGAAAGAGATAGGTCGTCTTCGGCATCATGTTTCGGTGCTTTCCAAGAGGAATCATCGTCTGGTGTTGTCGGCGAGGGTAAAAGAGGAGAAGGAGAAAGAGGAGGTGGCTGAGGCTGTGGCTGAGGCTGTGGCAAGTGCAGGGGTGGTGGCTGACCCGATAGAGGTGGCACACACTGTGGCTGCTGTGGCGGAGGTTGTGGCTGAGAGCGTAGTAAGCGAGGAGGAGCAGGTGAGTCGGGCTGTTGTGCGGCTACCTGAAGTTGTCTCGGTAGATGTGGGGTATAAGAGAAGAAGAGTTGAGGAAGAGGTGGATTCACGAACCATCTCCTCTACACCTCCGGCGATTGAAATCTCAACACCATGAGAAATCATCGTGGGTTTTGGTGTCCCTCTCCCCTCTTCTGATGGCCTTTGTTGCCTAGGAGGGTGATGCTCCTCCACTTCCTTCCTCCCTCTGATTCCCTTCTGATGGCTTAGGTATTTGGGTGCCTTCGTCTATGGGGTTTCATGCTCTTCCCCCTCTTTCTCCGCACTTGCTTCGTTGCCCTCGCTTAGCATTTGCACGGTCGGCAACCCCTTCGCCTCGTCTTAGGCATAGCGCAGCTTCGGGTTATCGGTGAAGTAGTGGCCCCGGTGGCTCTGCTCTCTGGTATTGCACTATCTCCTGAGCGCTTCGGCCGGTACGGTCGCATTGTCGAAAAACTGTGATCCCTTGGTGGTCCTTTGCCTCGTACTTCTCGGTGTTGGGTCTACCCCTCCTTTTTTCGCCGCCCGGTCTCGTCCCGTTGCTCGGTTACAGCTACACTACGATCTTTGGCTGGCACCCTACTGCTCTCTTCTCCTGGCTCTGTGCCCTTATGATGGTCTTGACTTTGTCTTGTTCCTAGGGGATTTCAGCCTTCCGCCTCTGGCCTTTCCCCTCAGGGGGCAGGGCTATGCAACTCTTCTGGTCCGGGTTCCGGTGACCACCGGGTCTCGCTCCGGGCGCCACACGTCTCCGCCGCGCTGGCTTAGTTATATGGATCTCCCGCTGGTCCTCGCCTCGACTCTTACGGCTGGGCTTCGTGCCCCGGTCACTATGGCCCTTGTGTATGCTGGAGTGGGTTGGTTCATCCGCCCTTTTGTCAAAGGGGTTGGGATTTCTAGATGGGCTTGAAGTTTTCTTTGTTTGGTTCATAGGTTTCTCACTGTCGCTTTGGGGCTTTTCTTTGGGGTTGACGTCTGTGGAGGTTTATTGGTTCGATGTTTTCAGGCCTTTGTTTCTCTCGTAGTTTTTACCAGTAGTACCGGGCCTTCGCTTTCTGCCTCTACTCAAAGTAGTTTAGGTTGGTCGGGCAGGGTCAGATGGTTTTAGCGAGGGGGATGGAGGATGGACTGTAGTTGGAGGTTTTTTGTCTACATAGCGATGAGCTGAGGTGACTTTGTACCTAGATAGCTGCCGGCTTAGCAAACAAATATAAACGGGAAAAAAAAAAAAAAAAAAAAAAAAAAAAAAAAAAAAAAAAGAGGAAGAGGTGGATTCGGACGAGGATGTGGTCGTGGAGGTAGGAGGGAGAGAGATCATAGTCGCACCTTCGGGACCGGCTAGGGATTGTGGTAGGATGGCAGTTTGGGGAGTGGGAGATGTGGTTCCGAGGGGACCGTTAGGGAGAGGAAGAGGATTGGGGACTTTTGGGGATAGCGGGGGTCACCCATTGCAAGTGGCCCAAGTTATTCCGAGGGGTCCTCGGTTGGGAGATAGGGCTGCTTCTGGGCTGTCTGCCGGGAGTGTGTGGACGAACCCTAACCTCATGGGTGTTTCCGGGGGTTTGGACGGCCGGCGCCAAAGTCCGGTAGGGGGAGGAGGCTACTCGCTGAGGCCTGGGGGAGAGGGATATTTTGGTCGTGGTAGGGGTAGAGGTTTTAGGAGAGGATATGGTTAAGGAGTTTTATATTTTTATTCGTTGGCGGTTTGACTGGGTCGGTGGTAGGAACTATCGGGGGTGCCCATACCGGGGAGGTCTATCTAACTGTGCCGCTAGAATGGCAGGGGGCTGGATCCGGGTGTTGGTTAGGACTTCGACCGTATCGGCTTGGTTGGTATTGGCGTAATACCGTAGATAACTACATTAGTTACAGAAAACGGTTTAGTTTTGTAGTTAGTCGACTCTTTAGACTAGTTACGAATAAAAAGTTTACAAAAAAAAAAAAAAAAATGTTTTCATACACTCCAACAAATACAGGGGTACCTAAGACATAAATTTTCTTGGGTAGCAAAACACTGGAGAACAAGCAGTAAACAAAATAAATGGTAAGAATACCAAGAAAAAAAAAAAAAAAATAAGAGAAAGAGAGAGAAGCATATCAGGACAAGCTGTGAATATATATAAATGTAAAAAACAAAGAATTCTCGTTCAGCCATTAATACCCATAATCTATTGTTGTATTTCTAATATTTTATTGTTCGCTATTTTGTCTTCTCTTGCTCACATTCAGTTAATTGCTTGGCGTTGGCTGTACGAAATTCACCCCCCTGTGCCTTGTACCCTTCTCACAAAGTACCGTAGGGTCCCCATAATGCACTCCAGATGATTTGGCTAGTACATGAGCAAGTAGGGAAGGAGCAAGAGTCAGAAGGTACGAATACTCAAGTACACGGCAGACCAATTCTCCTGCTCCAGATCTAGGTATCCGTGCCCTGCCGCTGATAGTGAAGTGGATTTCAGCCTTTCACGACTAGGGCTCCTTTTAAAATCCAAGCATAAGGCTTCTGGCTATCGTCGGAGGCTAGCACATACCCATTTCAAGGAAGTTCGATGCAGTCTAGTTATCAGGCACTTCCATGGTTTTGGTCCACCTAGTCTCACCCCCCTGACAACATAAGTCACACCTCAACCTGTAACTTAGCACCTCTGAGCCAAACACAAAAGTCACAACCCTGGTTTTCACTGCTCTAGCCGCCCCTTCCCCCCTCCTAAATGGCTTGTCTGTCGCCCTACACTGACTAAGGAGAAGAAGAATATAGTACGTACAAGGCACAGGGAGGTGAGTTTCGCACACACCAAAGTGGCTTACCAGCGTAAAATCCTTAAAAACTGGTGAGGTCACAAACAGGTGTGTCCGAACTTACCCCCCCGGGCACTTGTACTAGCCATCACATGACGTTTAGTTTTACCCAACCATCCACCCCACAAGGTAGAAACGAGGCCCGGGCGTAACGCACTACCTAGCTCTAAATTTCACATGCTTAGGTGCAAGGTGCGCTTCGGTAGAACCACGCCTTGTGCCTAAGGAGTGAGTGAACTGCCAAGACTCCACGACCTTCCCCTGTAGGCAGCATCAACCTTGCCAAAATCCCGTTACGCTACAGTGCTCCATCCCAAGACATCCATGCACTATCCACAAACATACCTACGTTATACAAGTACTGAACACACACATACACCCTGAAGCGAACAAAAAACTCAAAGCCTCCTGTACCACGATCACGCCATACTTCAAGATACTTCTATAATTTTGATCCAATTCCCCAGCGAACTCCCCTTCATACATACATACAACCCTTCCCTCAAAACCAACACGGTATATCTCCTCCTCCTTTCCGAAAGAATTCAAGGGAAATAAAGAACTCCGAACGCACATGTGCCACTATCTCTCCCCTATCACAACAAAGCCCGCATATCGGCCCCAACTCCGAGACACCCCCATTCAACCAATTGAGTAACCCAGAAACCTGGTAACGGGCTTTTTCTTCTGCAGGACGGAGGGCAAAAAATGCTCAGCTCAAGGGTTGGTGAGGTTAGTTGGGTCCCTTGAGAATATGTTGACCGAGTCAGACATTCCTGCTAGGGGTACCGGTCATTGTTTCGAGTGATAGTTCATGAAGCAAAGTTGACATGAGCAAGAATTTCGTATTCCTTTTCCCTTTTTGTTTTTGGTAGGGGGGGGGGATAATCCAGCGATATTGCATCAATCCTGATTCTAAAAGAGTGAAGGATACTTCATATGGAAGAAATTGTTCATTTGAGTGTGAGCCTATAATAAGTAAAGTCTACTCAAGCAGGAATCCATGTCAGCTGCTTGGATGGGATACCGTACAGTACAACACAACAATGCACATACCCATAAAACCCCAAGCGTTACCATTTCCCCGCTAGGTTACACCCGGAAATATATAACCCCTGTGGCTTGTGGGAACCCCAGCCAGCCACCACCCCGCCCCACGGTACTCGTAAGATACCGGAGCGTCGCTGTTTAGAGCTATTATCTCTTGGACTGCTGAAACGGTGGAAAATTTTGGACCACCCCATTCAGTGTTTGAGACACAGGTTAATAAGCAACTTTTGTTAATTACTACAAATTCGCAGGTGTGCAAACCCCAGACCGTAGCTAATATTAGCAATATGATTGTACTTACGCACATCATCACTGGAGAATACTGAGGGAGCATCTTAGTAATCTCTGTCTCAGACACTGAAAGGGGTGGTCCAAAATTTTCCACCGTTTCAGCAGTCCAAGAGATAGAGGCACTGTGCTCTAGTATGACATTACACCAAAGCTCACACATGTATCGTATGGTATAGTGCCCCCCTGATCTCATACCCCATCCAGAGAACGGGGGATACCTATCGGTTATACCAACATCCACTAGTACGGTACTTGCTATCCCGAGCGATTACATGTCCCACCACCTGCTTACCTGATAACTAGAAAATACAAGGATCTAATCAACGACTCGGCTTATTCCAGCCAATCTCGCGCTCAGGATACAGCAATTTCCCAATCCAACACATCATCCAAAAACAGCAATATGAAGAAATTGTGCATCCCAATATTCAGATACTGCAGTTCAGAGCATAAGCCATTTCAGTAGGCTCAAGCCTTTTCAAGAAAGCGCACCATACTTATATACAAGTAAAATGAAGCCCAGGTCAACGAAAGCGGCTAGCCAATCAGTAGGAATAGAACAAGAAACAAGGTAACAACGACAAAGTGTTTAAGTCTCCCATGCCCCGCCAAAAAAAAGACCCCCCCAAATATTCAATATACAGAGAGAAAGGAGAAAGAGGACCCCTCCAGCAAAACACGTGCTACATAGGATACAATAAAGTAAAGTAAAAAGAGAAGAAACGAAAAGAAGCCGCCTCTTGCCCAAATAGAGAAATAGAATGAAAAACGCCCTCGAGATGGAGTGACTCATAAAGATGAAAGCTAGGTTTCGTCTCTAGTGTAAAACCCATCGAATAAAAGCCCCACCCCTACTTTTTTGTAATCCCCATATACCACTCGCACGCATGTCAATTAAAAAAAATTAAACATTCCGCCAGATTTCTCTGTATTTGCCCCATTGCGAAAACCCTGATATAGCGGTCAGTGAGGTTGTTCCGATCATCCCTATTCTCAGGCATCCCACGATGACATACCAAGTTCTTTATAAGTCCCTTCAAAATCGGCCCAGTCTACGAAACAACCTCGAAGTCCACGTTGCTTCAATTCCATGATAGAAGCACATATTAACCCAAGACCAACTCCTTGGCCCCTACATTCGGCTGGAGGGCAGATCTATATTAGTAAAGTACGAAGCGAACAGAAAATAACCCACCTTTGACACCCATACAAGCTATACCACCGACTCGCTCTCCTATCATCTTCGGCCATGGTATGTCTTTTGATATCTGATTATTCCCGACCGGACTGAAAATCAAAGCTGCTCCGACGATCCCTTGACTTGTATACGCAATCATGGCATCTGCGATATCATCCGTAGTCTTCAATGCCTGGTATTTGTCCACCCAACCGAGATACGTGCCAAAATTCTTCTCTTCAAATTCAATCAAAGCATCGAATTGATCGGCATTGCAACAACCGAAAGACACCCCTTTTTCATTCAGCGGGGGCATGCCTCCTTCCGGAACTGACCATGTGTCAATTTGCATGTACAGGTCGTATAGAAATTTGTCTTCAAGCTTCCAGCCCCGACGTGCAAACCAAGAGAGATCCTCACTAGGTAAATCGACGGGCAAGCCAGGAAACAGGCGGGGAAATATACTCCCAAGTTGCAATGACGATATCCCTTGTTGTTTAGACAAATGCCGGACCGCTACCTCGTGCAAGGACAGCCCAATCCCCAAATTCCTGCATCACCACCAGACCGGAAAATATTTAGCAAATCACAGGGGTAAAGAGTCGAGGATACATATATACTCAATATCACTCACCGATGGGAAGGTCGAACGATTAACAAAGCCAGGCTTCCGACAAGTTGGGAGGGGCCGGCCATAACGGTGTAGGTTGCAACAAGTCCTAAGAGCTCGTTGGTCATAGCGCGGCGGACAACGAAGTGTTTCGAACAACCGGGTCGATCTAGCAAAGCACTGAGCGTGCTTGCGTCCAGTGGCCATTTCCGCCCTAAGCAATCTCGCCATAAGTCTGCTGAGGCAAAAAGGTCTCGTCTCTTTTCCCATACCTCAACAAACCACAAACGCTGTTGGCGAAGGGTCGGTGTGCCAGGTATACTGATAGGGAGTGACCCCGAAGCATGACGCTCGCCAAATATTACAGCAGCCGCTGTTTCCAGGGCCATCGGAGAGTATTCATAGGTACATATATATGTCCCAACTACACGACATCAGTCATAGCAAAGGAATGAAGACCAGGATTCCTCTCACATGTCCTATCAGTCAAAAGTTCATAGGGATCACAAGCAGCTAATGTTACTAGTGGCTTATTCAGACAGAGGCGGTGAACCGCTCCAGCAGTTTCAAGCTGCGAATTGGTATTCGGGCGGTTCGCATTAGCTGCCACAAAAATAACAGCTGCTGCCCGCTTTATGAGAGCAACATGTGTCGAGGTAATACCCCGCACTGTGTAAGGCGCATGCCTAACTTTCGGATGATGTCGAGCGAGGGCTCGACCCAAACACTCAAATGGGTCTACTGGAAGTTCATCTGGCGCTCGATGATAGAGTGGTCTTACAACTGGGGTCAGAAGGAGGATGTTATCAGTGCTTCTGACCCGCGAAGACAATGGGAGTAATGACTTCTCATCTCGAACCACTGTTATCGAATTTTCGTATACCGTTCGCGCCAAAGCCTGATGTTCCTGCATTAGAGAAGATAAACGTTGGGGGTCTGGAGCTGCGAGAGCAGTCCTCCAACTCAAGTAATGCTCTTTCAGTTGCAGCGCCCTTCCAGAAGAACGATAAATATCGCTCCTGGCTACCTTCTCAGTTCCAATAGCCTCGCGCACCGCTTCAATTGCCTTCCTTTGGGCTTCAGGCTCGTCATATATTTGGAGCATGTCACAACCAGCCTTAACCGCTATTACGGCTGCCTTCCCAACATCTAGCCCCCGCCCATAACCAGGCATGTCTGTCACATCGCACACCGTGAGTCCGTCGTATCCTAACTGTCTCCGAAGTACCTCATGAATAATATGCTTCGCATCAGCCGGAACCGTAATTCCTCCGTCACCTTGTAAGCTTTCCCCCCAGATCGAGGAGGTCAACATAAGACTATCCAGCCCTGCCGATACCGCCCTCCGAAAGGGAATCAACTCATTTGCGCCTAGCTCATTCCGAGTCTTGAAGTTGAAAGTAGAGCTCCTACTTCCGTCTTTATTTGTTATCTGTCCGGTGCCAGGGAAGTGTTTTGCACAATGTCCGATGCCCCCAGCCCTCAGCCCCTCGGCAAAGGCAACACCATAACGTCCCACTGCCTGTGGATCATCCCCGAAAGCCCTGACACCGATCACAGATGAGTTTGATTCACTGACCACATCGAGTAGAGGAGCGAAATTCCAGTTGATCCCCACAGCCACCAACTCTTTCGCCGTAGCTTTAGCAATGTCGAAGGTTTGACTTGGTGATCTGGTTGCACCTAGAGCCATTGACCCAGGAAAGTGAGTGCCTCGTACTCCGTCGCCTAATCGACTTATCTGTACCACGTCAGCCAGGTTGCAACACAGACACAGGTGGAACCACAACGATCCGTGGTAGTAAATGTGGTGTATCGCAGCGTACCATTCCATTTTCCTGATCTATTCCAATAATGAGGGGCCTCTGAAATCCCGTTGATTGTGCAATATTCTGTAGTTCTTGTGTCAGGCGCGCTAATTGAACACCATCTATACACCTGTCAGAACCAAGCTCTATCCAAAATCCCCCCAAACCCCGCAGTTTCATGACCAGAATTCACTAACCCCGAATGTTCCGCCGTGTTAACAGTATGTTCCCAACATAATATTTCTCGATCATCATCCGGATTTCGGGGGTCACTGTGAGCCCTTCGAACCCTACCATGATCATTTGCCCTATAAACCTAGCTAATCCGTCAGGGACTTGCAAAGAAACCCGTGGAGAATTCATTTGTAGATACCGTAGAGTTTCATCGTCAAGCTGTAGTGACTCAGAAGGGCCCTTGTGAGATTGAGCACATTCCGGGTTGACCTACAATGCATTCATTAGTTTAGCCAGCAGCGACAAAAAAAAAAAAAAAAATGTTAAAAGCAAGTAGAAGATTACGAACCGTCGCCATTCTATCTGGAAAGCTCCCAAGTCCCCCTAAGAGTATGGTGAAAAGATGAGGATGACTCCTGAGCTCTAGCTTTCCGGGACGCAGGTTTTGTAGCAAAGTTGTGTCCGAAATTCATCTGCAACCCAACCAAGACTGTGTAACCAAAAAAAATCTCGGAAGTTGTGCCGGGATATTAAAAAGAGGATATTTAACTCAATGCTGCAGGAGGTGCCGCAATGGTAAACCGGTGTGAGGCGCCTGCCCCGACCGTAAGGATGATAGACAGAGATGAGGTTGAGTATTTGTAGCAAGAAGATAAAAATAATAAATAATTTGATGAACCAGAGCTTGTGGACACGCTCTCGGAGATAAACAGTTAGAGCGAAGCCAAAGAGCAAAAAAAAAAAAAAAAACGCCGAGAAATGCGGCTTCCCACACGGAGCACCACAGTAGGCTCCCGGTTGTTACCCCAGAATGGTGACAAGGTCAAGCCTCACCGTAAAGAGCAAGGAGGTCAAGGTAGACTATGAAATAACGGGGGAACACAACCAAGATGTTAACAGTGATACCGTAATGATCTGGAGGGGGAGGAGAGGGGTGAAAGAGGGGGAGGAAAGAATAACGAAAAAAACGAAGAAAAGAAACACGAAAGAGAACCACCGAAACGACGCCAAAGAAATTGGAAGAAATTGTCAGAGAAAGGGGAAGAAGGAGGAACAGAAGAAGGGAAGAAGGGAAGGTCGATTGTAGCAGGCGGCGAGAAAAAAGCGAGGGAAATGAATGATTGATGGAGTTAAGTTGAGCAACATACCATGCGCATCAAGTGTAACATAATTTACGGTACTGAAAGTTGCACGAAGGTGGGAAAGACGACGCGTGTGCCTATGGTGCTAGTAGAGTTCTCGGACATAAACATCCACGGGGACAAAAAGTAACTCTCAAAGTAGCATCTCGTCTTTTGCCTTGAGTTGAGTACCGGCATTGGCAGTGACACCCCCCTTTCTCCTCCCCGTAGAACATTTGGCATACCGTAACGCATATGCGGCCATAAGTGATCGTACAGAACTTGCTAGCATAGCCACTCACCTCCCCGACTGTCCAACTCCTTCCCACTTCCTTTCTTTCCCTCACACACATTCTCTTTCTTCTCTTGCTCCATAATCATCTATGATCAGAACGCTTACAGACAGGGGCTCAGTTTCTGCACGAGGCAGGCCGCGCAACGTTGTACAGCATATTGAGTCGGCAGGGAATACTGTCACACAGCACGAGCGAGCCCGGAAGTGACACAAATGAGGAAGGACTTCCTGCTTGAACTACTCGAGTACTAGTACGGTACACCAAACCATCACCAAACGCGGGGGCCGAGTAGGATAAGGGAGCCTTCCACCGTTGTAAAAAGGCTTAACATTCCGACCACGAGGCCCAATACATACATACTATATGAAACTATTCAAGCATCCCCCATACACATGTCCATCTGGCAATATCCCCTAGTCGGCTAGCGTCTCCGAGAGGACTCGGTCGTGACTGGGCTCCCTATTAGGTTCGCGTCATTTTTGTTCGGTGGTGACGATCACCGTTGCAGTTGCTCCCGGGAGCTTGGACGACCCAAGCACAACGCAATCACGCTAGGCCAGCATTGGCCTATTCATAGGCTTATCCACACTCTTAAAAAGCAACTTTAGAAACCTTCCTGCCTGTGCAACTCTTGCCCTGGGGAGCTACACTTGTGTGAATTCCCTCCGGTTAAACTCAGATACTTTGGTGTCACACGTTGTAGTTCACCAAGCCTAGTTTGACGGGAACCTTCAAGCCACAAACTCCATTGGGGTCGCGGAATGCTGCCAACATAAAATTTAAGGAGACTGTCAAGCCTAGCCTGAACAAACTTTGTTGCTGCCGTGCTTTTGCCCTGAAGGCCCTAGTATAACCTTTCAATGAATATAAGCACCAAACTCAAGCCTTGTAGAGAATCTCCTTATGAGTGCAGGCCTGCTACCTTGCTTGCATGGTAACCTCCCAGCGACCCCAAGGCCACCAATTAGCCACCACAGCTCATACTGTAGGCGCGCATACAGCAGATACTGGTACGATAAAATGCGAGGCGGGGGATGATAGGATACAAAATCTCGATCTGCAGTAACTTTCCATTGCCTATCTTTTACCCATCACTCGGCGATACCCCCTCTCAGCGGTTCAAGAGCCGGCTCGTGAATGAGTTAACAGACTTCCGAAGAATGATTCGTAAAAAAACTTGGAAATGAACAGTTAGGACATATTGCATTCTAGACTGGTTCAGCTTTGCAGCCTTTGTCAAGTGTATCCGATCTCTCGAGCGGGGGGGTGAGGTTTGTTGTAAGGGGGTGCGGACATTTTCTTTTCTGTATCATCGTAATTTTGTATGACGCAGGAGCTGATGGGGGAATTGTGGTGGGATGGGCTGAAATACTCGCTAATATTGCTTCACTCAGCTCGGTAAGTATCCGCCGTGCAACGTCGCAACTGTCATCCGCACTCGAGTGCCAGATCGTGCTCCCTCATTCAGTACCGGTACGGTGCTATCAAGCGCTTGAGTTGAGCGTTCGTCGTCCGGCCGCCCACGGGTCTGACCGGCGGGCTAGGTATCTTTCAGCAGTTCGTAATCAAGATGAAGAATACTGCACACACAATACTTATCTATTAGATACCGCATGATACGGGTACCTATGCAAGGTATATATTAATTTCTGCATCTATTGGAGCACCTCGTTATATCAACAATTAAAAAGAATCAAGGCCAGCAAAAAGCTCACTCATAGCACCGCGGCGGACTTTCCGATAGCACTGCGCGGGGTGCATAAGGTAGACTGCGTGATATACCCACCGCTGCCCAGCGCACCCCACACAAAAAGTCACTCGAGTATCGAATCGGGAGATGGGTCCTTGGAATGGAAGGAAAAACACGTGATACAATCAAGTGCTCACCGGGACAAGTACTCGGAGGGTTCATTAAAAATTGGAAAACATAACCCTTGTCTTCACAGAGGTTTGTATGGGATCGGCAGAAATAGTTTTCCGGTTTTTACTGACCCCCCCGAGTACTATCCGATGGTCCCTCTTGCGCTACCCAAGCGATCTGGTGACGGACTTGAGATACGGTATAAGTGGCATGGTTCGTAACCTCACGAACCTAGCATAATACTTGTACCACGTAACCCGCGCATAGGTCTATCACATCGACCATGTTCCTTGCCTAGCAACGTTTAGCAGTTCGACGGCACCGTACCGACACTCAGGGATATCGATGCATTTTGCTTTATCATGCCAATGCTGTATTTAGACCTACCTTCGGCATCATAATCATACAACTAGTTCAGGGTATCACAAGTAACCTAGCGTATTGGTGTGATTCGGAAGGAATTTCGCTGGTTCATCGCGTGGGAGAGGTACCGATATCGGTATGGTAGCAAATCAATTGTGTTTCGGATGGCACTTTAGACATGAGGGACGTCGATCCGACAGACGATGAGCAAGCGCGGAACAGACGCGTCTCTCGGCCATCCAGCCACTTCAGTAAGACTGGCAGAAACCTTTCTTTATTGAGCGAGATTGAGAGCATGCATTTTTTCCCCAGTTGTTTCCCTTGTTGCTTTTGCACCTACATGCTGCCGGTATTTCCGCCCCAGCTTCCTTCTCCCCTTCCTCTTCCACCCCCCCGCTCCCCGCACCGCCCCCCACTCCGGTACCAACACCAGCAGACCGAGGTTTTTTTGATCAATCAGCATTCGTGTCTTACAAACCCTAACGGACAATGCCTTCGGTACCTGAAAATCAAGGTAATTAGATCCCCTCCCGGTTCTGGATTGCTTGATCACAATTTTGCAAATCACTCTTGCAGATTCTTTTATACTTTATTTTTCTTCCTTTATGTTTGAGAAAAAAAACACTAACCTGTAAAACCAGAGTATAGTTCTGTTCATCAGGATGTGGAGAGCCTGATTGACCAGCTTCATGGAGGTATGTTGCTAAATCAGATCGCATAATGCAGCCTGCTTACTTTACCTAGCTGCTTCCATCCGAAACTCTCTTTCGAAAAACCGGATTGCGGGTGTGATAGACTCAGTATCTCAGCACGCGACGATTCGTGGCTTAACCAATGACAGCCTAGAAGGTCTCATTGGTATCTTAGCTACCTCGCCGTGCTATCTTGACCAGCCCTCTGTGGGAAGTATCGTTAAGGTTCTGTTTCCGAGGGGAAAGGTATCTGAAAATATTGTGGTCATGGTGATTGGAAGCCTCGGTCAAGGGGAAAGCAAGCCTTCCCATGCAACGCAGGTACTACATACCGATACATAGCGTTTCCCCTTAATACAAACTAATCTGTAAAGGCCCTCCTATTGCGTTGGTTGGTAATGGTATACGATGTTCTAGACTCCTATGATGTTCTCTCGCGGCTCTATGGCGTTCTATTTAACCTTTTGGATATGATCACGTTGAGGCATGTCTTTTCCGAAAGAAAAAAAGAGAGAAAATGAAAAAAATCACTCTCAAAGGAGGTTCTCATCTGACAATCCTTAGAGGTCATTTATGCCATATTTTATCCTTACTTACACGGAGAAAACACGTCAGGCCTTTCCGCATTCAAACTTTGTATGTTTTACTGTTTAAATTTTCGGCAATGTCATTATAGTCTTTTCGGGCCTAGGATTCATAGCTGACAAATAGCAGATTGACGCTCAAACAGAACCTGGGGAATGAACGGCCTTTGCTTGGGCTACTCCAAGTTTACAAGGACTACTACCCCGATGTGATTGTAGGAGAAATCACTGCTGTTAGAGCTGGAGTTTTTTCCGTAACTCCCCACCCTTCCGGAGCTGTGGTGTTCGCACTCTTTTTTCCTCCTGGGTAACTGACTGAAATTTCATGAGTGATCAGCATCCGGATATAGAATGGGTGCAAAAGCTTCTTCTAATTCAAGAATCGAATACCGGCGACTACTCTGGTCCATCCGATTCTCAGTCTTCATTTAGAATTGCGAGAAAGATTGGTGGACAAGCCATGAAAAGGCAAAAAACAAACCATATAGTGATACCTAAAGTCCACACACTCCGCGCAACTGAGGTGAGGCTGTCTTTTAGGCAATTGTATCAATATACTCACTCAGCGAATAGGCCTCGGTTACCTTGGAAGAGGTCGAGGACGTGAGCGACTTTGTTAAAAAGCTGGATAAACTCGAGATGCCAAACCAGCTTGTGGCTGTGCTGGAGGATCCATTGCTTCGGAAATTAACCTCTTTGAAACCCTCAGGTGCCAATCACCACCGCCCACAGAGAGATATCGACTGGAGATTTGACTAATCGATCTAATAGATGGGACAAATCTGAGGATCAATAATTGGTTAGCAGCATGTTTGTCTAGCGAATTTCATTCGCCTTCAGTGTCAAATCTAAGGAGCACGGATAGAACGGAGCAGTTCCTTTCTCGAGTTTTAGAATACACGCGTTCCACAAGGGTTCGACAAGATTATAACCAGTTGATTAGGTTTGTATCGAAGGCTGACAATCAAATCTTTGTGTAGCGTCTATTGCCTGCGGTCGAGGATTTCCTGAAAAACTACTTGCAGACTTGGGGCGGGGACTCGCACACTACGACCCTATTAGGCCTCCTCTGCTTTCTTCCTATTCAAGAGTTCGAAGGTAAGTTCTAGGGAGGTCCCTCTTGATCACTGTCTGACTGTTTTGAACAGAACTGCACAGCAATTTTTTTGCTCTTGTAGATCGTCAGCTCAAACGTCGTGGTGAGGCCTCAATAACCAAGTTAGTCGCCTTCTACACTGAGCTCATCCGCCAGTGGTCCATCACGTACGGTAATCAAGCCCAAGAAATAGAGTTCTCTCAGGAGGAGTCTCTAGCCTTGTGCAAGGTTCTAAGCCATGTTGGCCAAATATGTTTGGTCGGCCTTTCGGTATTTTTCGCTCCAGCTCAAAACGCACTGAGTGTATGCTCATCCGTATCTTAGAACTTTCCGGAGTCAAATTTGATAGCGGATGCGATATTATGCTTCTACGAAGGCACTTGTGCGCCTCCGTGGGAAAACGGTCTTTTCCGTATTGTTTTACCCCCTGATCAAGTGGTGTACTACTTCGTGTTCTCTGGTGATGTTATGACACTATCGAGAATCTGCGGCATCCTCTCTAGGTTCGGGTGTTCTCTTACGTCATCGTGCAGCCTCACCAACTGATTACTATCTATCTAGATATAAGCGCGGGTTCGAGCTTTCGCTCCGGCAGGCTCAATCTGGCCATTCGAATGGCGCAGGGGAATATCCCCGAGATTACGTAAACCATTTCAATGGATTTTTGATGGACATATGTAACCTCGTCTGGAGAAATCGTGCGTTCAAATGGGGCGGATCAGACTCAAAACAAGACCAGAACGCCCTAGGTTGTACACTCACAAAGTAAGAGCCCTCTCTTATACTCCTGTTTTCACTTTTTGGGTGAGAAATGCACCCGGTGGCTCGGGTGGTGTTGGTGTATCCCAAGGCCATGAGCAAAGCTGAAATGCTAACTATTAGTAGTAATGTTATACTTTGCCTTCAGAGAGCAGTAGACGCGCGCGAGGAGTCCCTTCTTACCTTGTTCTCGCTCTCACATTCTGCGGTTCTTGCGCAGTTCTCTGCAGAATGTTTCCGGATGTTGGAGAATGTCAATGATTCAGAAATGAATAGGATCCGACACGCTGGGCCGGTGACACAGAAGTCATTGCAATTACTCGCTACGGTACGTACTGCACACAAATTCCCCACGAAACCAACTCCTTAACTAATATACTGACTGCCGGGTGCTCTTGGTTTCTCCTTCGTGTAATTGCAGAATGGAGGACTAAAGATAACTTATTCGGACTTCCGGGTGGCAGTGTTGAGAGCTCTTGGCGGGAAAGGCTTGGGTGGAATTTGGGATTTTATGCACAGTACGATGATATCTCTGATACAGTTGACATCTGGAGCAGATTCGTCCCGTGCTACTTCATAGGGCTAGTTTACTTAGGGGGATATCACTTATCAGGAGGATATGTATAACTGCAAGGTTGGAATCGACGTGCGTTTGTGCAATGGTATTGTCTTAAGAGGGGAACTAGGATTTTTCTGTATTACAGTGTGATTGACGTGGATTTAGAGTGGGGGGATGGCTCAGCTTGGTGAAGACCGATGTTCTCATCCAGCAAGCCAGATATCGACTGCCCTTAGCCCTGCACGGAGCCTCTCTCGGCTCTCGCCTCAGGCAAATCCTGATTCGTGTCGGCCTCACCGAGCCGTCACACGAAGGAACCACAGGAACACCATGAGGTGATTAATTAGCCTTCCAATACCCAGACTACTGGATACATACCCCTCTCTTGGAAGAGACCCTGCAATTTCTTTTGGCTTGCTACCTCTCGCTTACATCCATAGAGCCTGCTGTTTGTATTTTTTTATTGGAGCGGTTCTGCCCACCATGTACCGGTATGGTGCTCCGTGCAAGCATAACCACGAGCCCGCGTGCTGGTATGATATGTACGTAGGAGCCAAAAAAAACCCCTGAAGCTGTACAGTAAGGTACAGTACCGCCGGCGTTATCGAAGGAGGACTAGATGCTCGAGGCGCAGATATATCATGCAGTAAAGATCTGGCATCATGTCGCAAGAAAAACCAAGCAAGCCAATACCATTTAGAGCTATGCAATAAAAACTAGAAGCGACCTAGTGACCGACCAGAACATTACTCCTAGCAAGAGCAAACCAAATTGAAAAACATTAAGAATGAGGCAGCCCATCAGTGTGGCCTCCCTCTATGATCGCCCCATCCTCGTATTCAAGCATGAATTAAACCTTTTTCCTCCCCCGAAAAAAAAACGAAGGAAAAAAAATAACACCTTCATACTCTAATTGAGTGCTCACTAGCCTTATACATTTCAGCCTTTCCTCCCAATTGGTGCTATCACTAATGCATGGTTTCCATTTACCCTCCAGTCTGACCAAGGAAAGACATCACAGAAGAGCAAGGCCCTCCTGATCTTCCCTTCTCCCTCTACTCTACCGCTGCAGCAAGCTTAATTTGTCGCCGGAGCGAGTATCGGATCATGAATCAGCTCCTCATCCCCCGCATAGTAGAACCAAGCTCTCGAGGCGATCGTATGAATATGGTGAGGCAGGTACAGGGACGCCGCAAGGATCAACATTGAGAGGAATATGAATAGGAAGGAGTCTTTCAGACCAATTAACCAATCATTGCTAAAACTCAAGAGGAATCTACGATGTATAGTTGGGGGAGGGGGGGAAAAGAGGGAAATAAAGGAAATAAACATACTGAAGATGATCTTTTCAGTCGGAGTAAGCATGTACAGTGAGAAGGTGACCTCATACTGGTACCGCTTCCGCTGGAGAAGCTTGATGAGCGATGAGGAGGACATTGCTTGCTTGCTCGGTTCCGTCGGTTCTTTTGTCCGTGGTAGTGTGTGTGGATAAGGGTGAAGGATGAGTGAGTGAGATTCGAAGGCTAGAAACCGCTTCCTAAGTTGGAGTTGTGAGGTATTACAGATGTAGGAAGGAAGTATTTTTTTTCGCTCTTTTCGGCTAGACTGGACGAAAAAGGGGGGGCTCGTTTGTTGTGCGACCGACCATTGGCGCAGGTCTCGGTTGCGCGTTCATCGGGGGCCGCACCGAAAATTTCGCCATGAAGAATTAGATATTGTAAATTCCCGAAGATTAGTGGTTTGCCAAGTACTAATTAAACAGAAAGGTCTGAAAAAAGGATTCGCAACCTTTTGTCCAGCGAGTTCTTTCGCAACCTTCGGGAAATCTACTATGGAGGACGGATTCGGGAACGGATTGGCGCGAAAGTGTAGTGGAAAGGGACGGACGGGAACCCTGAAGGTGTGGTGCTTTCTTTCTCGGGCTCGGCGACGGATGAATGGATGGATGGTTAGTTGGTTGGTTGGATGAATGGGGGCAGGGAGGATTCGCGCTCTTTGGTTGCCGGACGGGAGGACGAGGGATCCGCACCCGATGAAAATTTGCTACGATACGATAAGTTAAGGCTTGAATAACGTGTGGTAGAGTAACGGTGGGTGACACTGGCAGGTTGCGCGTGTTCGTTGGTGTATGACAAGTCGGCCGCTAGAAATGATGGTCCCGGGCTAGAAGTACCAGTACCCGAGCATTGAGGAAACTGTAGACTCGAGTACCGGTAATTTTGTTTGCGCGCAAAGGTGATTGGTAGTATATTCCCTCCCATCCCTGTGCTCGGGTACTTCTTGCCTAAGACGGGCACTGTAGTACAAAAGCGCAATCTGTATTTGGTCAATCATGACTACAAATTTTTGGCTGATATCTCCAATAGACTACTTCGAATTACGTTTATCCGTGTCCCCAGAAAACTTATTTTTTTTGCTCTATTTCTGCTCCAAGATACATTCATTCATCTATTCTGGTGCCAACCTTAAAACGCCCATGCCAAGCACAGAGCACAAGTGGCGAAATAATCGATCCTCTCACCAAGCCCCCCCCACCAAAATCTCCAAACCCAATATCCAATATCCAACCCAACCTGCAGAAGTGTCGATACCGTAGATTCTGGGTAAACTCGACCCGCCGCTATCACCTATATGGCAGTTACTATCCCCGGAAAAGCGAATTCGCCCCGACTTAGTCTTTAAGAGGAATAGTGGCTGCCTTAAGAAGTATGGCGGCGGGTCGAATTTTGCCCAAAATTTACTATCTCAAAGGGGAATATAACGAAACCCCAGGCTTACAAAGCAGCTGGTATTTAACTGGGAAGAACACCCATGTATGCCTGAATCTGCAAACTGTAAATCCACTTCTCAAAGAAGCCATAATCTACCATTCCCCAATGAGGCTCTTCGGGAGTTCCACTGTTTTTCATTTTTTTCAATATCATGAGGCTCTCGTACCGGTATGCTGTGCATGATCCATAAGACACCGGTGGTACTACAGTGGCGGGCTTATAGTTTGATTATCATGGGATAAAGTGGTACCGTAAGTACTTGTACGACCCTCATTTAGCATGTGTGCCCAGTGCGGTGCCATGCTGGTGCTTGTAAATCTCGCGAGCTCATCGTGATCGAGAGAAAGAGGCGTCAGGTCATGAGGCACAGGAGCACAAGCACTCCCTTATGTTGGTGATATGATAGGTTGCTGTATACCTTTCCTCCACTTCTTTCCCCTCGTGCGAGGGTTTCTCCAAGGTACGAGGGAACATAACATCTCACAGGTTATTTTTATATACCTCTGCAAGGCTCTGTGCTACCAGGATGTTAGTCAAGTAGCACGGGAGTAGTTAGCGGGACTGTGCCAGTGAGTCATCCGGGGGTTGGAGAGGTGGGGGAGAAAAACAAATGCGCTATCTGATAGACTGGGATTTTTTTTTCTTTCCTTTTTTCCTCTTCGAGGGCCAAGATGGGAGGGACGGTGCTTTTATGATGTGGTTCTAGGCAAAACAAACAAATATGGTACCTTGTTCATGTGCACAAGTACTCAAGGGCCCTGCTTGTAGTAACCTAGTACTGTACGGGTACATGGAAAATCGGTGAGGGGGATACCGGTATCGAAGGCAGACAAAGAAAAAGAAAAGGGAAAGATGCGAGAAAGTTACAAAGTGTAGGTTGCCTGAAAATTTTGAAGAATATCTGTACCGTATGACTCTAGTGTTTCTTTTTAGGTTATTATCATCATCACGATAGCTTCGTTGTCCCTCTTCTTTCCATGACTCTTTCTGAAACAATGCAACACGCTCTATGTGGGAGGGTGGGAAAACAAAAGAGATAGGGAAGATAGTTGGGTTCTTTTGTCAAAAACACTTGTTCGTCTAGTATTGTTCCATAGATGGGACAATGGCGGGGTAAAATTGAAAGAAAGCAGGAGGGGAAAAGAGAGGATGAGGGGTTATCGGACCGATATGATGCTGATTTGCACTATTATGAACAGCAAATCCGTTTATACCCTTTCCTGATGGATTAAGAGAGAACTAATTGGACAGCCAAAAGGGTGACATGCATACCTGCCCTGGTGGTGTTTCTTCTTTGCAACAAAGAGCGTTTGACAAAAGCACCGGGCGTCCCGCTTACAGTATTATAAGAGCAATCCAAAGATATCATATCATGCCATGCATACACACGTACAATACTGCTTGCTTGTCGAGCAAATCGCCGGCCCTCGGCGAAGAGAGAGCGAGAGTAAAACCAGCGATTCGATTCACTGCATGTAGTACTCTACCCAAAACCTGAGCTCGCATATGACAACATATAATTTTTTGAGTTCTGCTTTATTTTATTTTTCACATCAATGTAGACCCGACCCGCTCGTACGGCAGGTGTTCGCTTTTTTATTCCAAACTGAGAGCGGGGTTCAACCAGTCCCACGGTAGCTTTTAGGCCCTGAATAGTATGTTGGGCCGGTGCGGTATAAGAGGGGAAGAACGAAAGTGAGGGGGAGAGAGGAGTTGTATTGGCGGCAGTAGACTGGCTGAAAATCCACTGGCTCGGGATTTTCTGGGGCTGGAGTGGGGGTGCGTCAGCTGGGGTTCGCTGTTGAATTGGTACGAAGTGGACTCTTGCTGCTTGTGGCACAGTGTGTTGGAGGAGGAAGGGACTAGCGAATCGCAGGCGGCTCAGAGCTGAGTGAGCGAGAGAGGTTAGGCCGGCGACTCCATTGGGATGTAGTGTCGAGGACTCGAGGTTCATATGTTATCACTCACTGGCTTGGGTGCTAGACGAATCATAGATGATGTCGTATTTCGATGAGGGGCTTGATAACCTTGTGTCGTAAGGTAAAAAATCTCGAAAAATCTGTTTGACCGGGGTAGATATTTCGTATTCTGAAATGCTATGTATTGCCAACTATTGTTACAATTAGGTTCTTGAGGTGCCTAGATTGCAGAGATATGTCACGTCACTCCAGTGGTTGGGCATGTCCGGATATGGCAATTGAAAAAAAAGATACTCTATTCACTCTCCCAAGGGATCTAGTTAAGCTATGGTGTCCACCTGGGTGAGCGCAAATCACTGCACTTCAAGATGGTACGGACTGTGGATTGCATCCGAAGCGTTTCGACGTCCATTGTTTGTCCTAGGCGGCGTGGATAGTTTGCCAACCCTGGTTCGATGGTGGTTAACTTGGGCGCTAGTGAGTGGGTTCATGTTTTATCATTAATCACGGGGGATTCGCTTTTATATTATAGGACTTCTTTATATATCATGGTTTATCCTATTAGGGAGCTATGCCACCCTTCCTTCAGGTTCCGACTCTTTGAAATCACTCACCCTTGACTCATGAGGGCCTAGCCGATGGATGAGTGGAACTGCTAGTATTGTGAGCTCTTACACAGCAGGTTTGAAAAGAGGACTTAAAGGGGGCTCGCTAAACCAACTCGGTAGGCAAAGGGGCTAGGTACCCAAACTTGATCCATAGAACGATTCTTGTAGGAGCAGATCCTTCAAGGAAGGATGAGAGGGGAAGTGTAGGGGAGAGGAAGTGAGAGGAGGTAGTGCACGCTGGGGCAGCTTCAAATTGATGTATTATACTGACTGTGCCTGGGTGACGAGTATCTATAGAGAGCAAACCTAGAAACCTAGACATGAGACGCTAATAGAGTCAGAGTCGGCAGCTTAGCAGTGACCAAACAGTTGCCACTAAAGATGGGTATCGGGAAACCTGCATATTATATTCGAGAGATAATGGAGGAGTGTCTAGAATAAATTCTCTAGGTATGATATCATAGTTAATTGGGTAAATTCTTGCCTGTGGATTGATAAGGGCGAACAAACATCTCCGGCCTTTAGTAATCCTGTGCAAGAATTCATCTTCAGGAAAAACAGTGGAAATTTTCAGTAGGGAGGAGGAGCCTCAGGCCATGTGCACTGAAGCTTAATTCAACTGTAGTATCCGGTTTGAGATCTTGGATACACTATATTTTCCTTTTACTTTTAGGCAGGACAAAGCGTCCAGGAGATATTGACTCCCACAAAAACAGCGGGATTGGCATCTACCTTTCGAAGTAGCCTGTTCATGCCCTCAGGGTAGCAGAATAAATCCTCACTTGTCTCCCAGAGGAGCTAGACAGTTCCCGAATGTTGTTTGGAATGGCGGCATAGTTACTGAAACAAAATATGACAAATATAGCAGGAACTATAACTCAACAGCAATGATATGAACAAGGAAAACCTAGGTCACCCAGGGGCCCAGCTTTAAGCCTCTTCAGAATAAGTGTAATGAATCCAGACTTTTGGTCAAGAAACGAAGTTAGATACAAGTACGATAGTACGCTAGCTTTTTTGATCCAGAAAAGTTGTACCAAAGCATTAAACCTCCGGCGGGGCCAGGAATTATTAAATCCCACAGTGTAGAGAAGGTTAACTAAGACTAAGGATATAATCCTAACCTTTCTTTTCCAGTTAAACTTCAGAAATATCTGAAGACACTTCTAGCAGATTTCCTCACGAACCCTTCACCTAGTTCAGGACTCTTCATCACTCACTGCCTCTCAGGCGATTGCTAACTTCTAGCTTAGCCATTATATCAGGCACACGGGCTATCATGGGGTGTATAGCTCACAGAGCACCCAGGCTTTAACAAGTGCTCTTACTTCGACCTTAGCAAGGGGTTTCACAGTTTCTCACTCGACTATACAGTAAGCTCACTTTGATCAATCTTTAAACTCGCAACGCCCGACTCGGGATCTGAGTGCAGCACCCTGCCCCGCAGCATTCTTATCGATGTGTGGACATCTGGTCGCCTTCGGCCATACGTCTGTGCTCCCAAACTCCCTCTAAAACAAGTCTTGCTCAGTCAAACTTACCTTTTTTCGTCACTAATATTCCGGCGGTGATTATTTCACGCGAGGGGAGTTTGTCTTTAGCTGCCAGTGACCCACACTCAGAATTTCTCTTTTCTTAGGGATGTATCTTCTAAAGTTCCTTTCGTGTTTGATAACAAAGGTTTGTTATTATTAGCCTCTAGCTAAAAAGTACAAATCCCCTGCCCACAGGATAGGGGAGGTCTGCCATCGGCTGAATAGCGAAGAAAGACAGGATACAAGAGTTGTTGAAAAGATGTCCCTTCTCACCTACCCCTTCCCCTAATTTGTAATAGCAATAGAAAATCTGGACGCGATACAGTGCATACTCTTAGGTACTAGCACATCGGAGCCGATTTGTGGGGTGACCATTCACCACCAAGCCGCCCTTCCACCATTGACATCCCGATATACCGGTCTTACCTCCTCAAATAAAAGTCTGGCACCAGTGGCTACTACGACCAAAAGACCCAAGATTCATCTGGGGTTGTAGTAGCGGCAGGAAAGCTCAAACTTCTGCCAGAAGCCGCCTAAGTACTTCACCCGTATTCCTGAAACTTGAAGCAAGTTCGCAAAAGGAGCAATGGCTATGTTCAGGGGAGCTTTCATGTATGGATATCAAGATATATACTTAAATATTACGGTTATTTGACAGAATACCCCTCGGTAGCACCGAATTTCACAAAATGCCCACTGGAAAAAAGGTTTGATAGAGTACCCTTCTGTGGGCTGTGATACAGCCCAAGAGAAGAAAAGAGGGTCCAGACCTTATTGAAAATTTGTTCCTGAGTAATAACTGCTGTGAATCCGATAATCTCTTTCTATCTCCAGCTCCATCCTTCTATGATACTACACTTGCGGTACTTTTTTATCCTCTAGTAGTCTCATTATCACTAAAGCAATCATGCAGAAGTGGAGCAAATGGGAGAGAGGGTTAATGAGTGATCAAATTTAGCACTAGAACCACTGGTGCCCCAGGTACCTCAACGAAGACCAACAAAAAAGAGATGAATGGTTGGAAACCACCCATCCAGTACACCTACTATTGGGGGAGAAACTGCCAGTGGTAATAGATCACCTTCCCGATGTTCTACTTGCCATAAAGTTGGTCATTATACTCGGATATGCCAACAATCCCATGTTGAGTTCTTGTTATTGTAGATTAGCATAATACCTTAAAAACTACATAGACCTACAATCATTGTCGGTCTAGATTCACCATCTCACCTAGGGCTGGATTTCCAATGAGGTCTACCAAGTTTTTATGGTATATTTACTGGTGAAAGGTGGGGTGGAGGGCATTCTATCAAACATTTTCTCTGGTGGGTATTTTGTGAAATTCGTTGCAACAGAGGGGTATTCTGTCAAATAACCGTAAATATTATTGTCATTTATTTCTATATCCTTCTACTCAAATGGTTACTAATTTACATGAGGCATAGGTTTCTAGGTTTCCTACTATCTTTATCCTACTACCCTCTATTAATCATCAAAGCAGAAGAAAGATACAGCTACTTAACTGTGTCAAGAGTGGAATCAGATACAATCTCACGCCTAGTGGGATTGTAAATAGCAAGACTCTGCTAGAGTTGGAGGAGAGTGGAAAGAATTCAAGAAGGGAGATTGATTGGTTCATTTATTGTGAGAAAATTCAAGCCTCTCCTCTACCCCTTGGCACTTGTAAGGGTTAATTACTATATTCTTTCTATGCTATGTATAGAGGCGTGTATTGTGGATGGGGGATAATAATTTTAACTATTAGCTTTTCTTCTCATTATTTATTGTACATTTAATATATCTGAACCTATGTCTGTCCCTTTTCTACTTGAGTGACCGTTCTATGATGCTAACTTTCCTATCCTCTGCTGTTCACCAAACATTGCCCCCCAGCCCTTTTACTCAAGCACATGAATACAACACGTTTTTTATCTTGAATAACTTGTAAAGTCTCTTAAAAGATACTTTTCACACAGGTCTCATGCACTTGGCCTTGGCGGCGTATGTGGACCCGGTCGTTTTTACCAACGTCAGGCAAAAACGAGTACATCAGAAACCCACCAGTACCTACAATACCCATAGAACAGGACTGACAGAAATATCTCTTAGAAACACAGAGTGAAAGAATACAACCACTTGATACCCCAGCCACCCAAACTTAACTAGACAAAATTTAAGGACACCGAATGCTGTTTGAAAATGTATCTAGTGGAAGACTACAACCAATCCACAAACCAACCTGCCGACCAATTAACTAACCTCCCCTTCCTTCCTTCCTTCCTTCCTTCCTCCCTACCTTCTCTCAACTCTTCCACCCTCCCCACCCTTAGCCTGCTTTTTTTCCTTTTTCCTCTCGTGATTCTATTTATCAAGACGAGTGCGTTCAAGGATGTAAATTGAGTAGTAAGTGTTCTAGAAGAGCGGACGAGCCAATAGTGCTGACAGAGACGACATACGGTAATTCACCCTAGCTACTAGAGCACATAATCCCGACTTTAGCGACTTCTCTTTATTTTTACTCGGAGGTCGAGTGACAATGATGGAACAAACGCTGGGAAGCGAAGAGTGAGCAATTGAGAAGGTTACCATGATTAGCAAGCAGGACACTAACCATGCTTGGCAACCGAGAGGGCGCGCGAGCCCTGAGTGGAAAGGCGAATGGACGGAAATATTACGGACGCCCAAACCGGTAAAAAAATAAAATAAAACTATTACAAAAGCCCCACCCTCAGGCTGGAAATCTCGCTCTTTACCAAAAGAGTAAACTTTAGTCGCGCGCTTTCTCTCTTCTTTTTTTTAGTACAGAAAGAGGGAGAGAAGTCTTCCGTGCAATGCTGATTCATATTGGATTTGCGTTTCCTACAGAGATAGAAATTAGGCGTATTTTTACCACCGATGCGCACATACACACACTTGAGAAAAACGCGAACCAACGAAAAAAAGGAAGGACGAAAGGAAAGGAAGGGAGGGAAGGGAGGGAAGGGAAGGGAAAGGAAAACGAAAAGGATACTCTATCGTATTTTAGTATGCGAGTGAGGGAGCAAGAGAATTTAGTAAGAACAAGTCATCCATCCGCTAAGCGAGGGTGTTGGTTAACCAACTCAGCAGGGTCCTCTGGCAGTTGACTTGGTGAAAGTAGAAAGTTATATTTGGATACATTGCGGAACTTTAGTTACCTGAGAACATCGGGTGACTCCCGCCGTTGGCTACGGTAGCGTGCGCGTCCGCCTCGGTGTGGAAGTGACCCCTGTTGTTGGAGCACTTGGCAGTTGAGTACTAGCGCAAGTCGTCCCTTTAGTATTACTAGGATTCCATAATAATATGCTCTACAATGATGCGCTAAGTGCCTGGAATACCCAGATATTTGGAGGGGATTACAGTCTTATTGATAACAGTACCCGCGACTAACCTGGGCGGGTGACAAACAGGGGTATTATGTTATGGTGGACAAAAACGTAAATCGTCAACGTTAGGGTTACAGAAATTTCTAGGAATTGATCCTTGATTGTACAGTATCCCCCCAGTTTCGCCGGGGGTGAAGACTGTACCGGCGCCCCGATATCTCCCTACCAGTGTCCCCTACCGGCACTCCTGGGAGTCTAGAGGCTAGCGCGGGTTTTAAGGCTCGAGCTCACAACATACTGAGCAGAGTCAACTGCCATCATAATACTGTCTAGACGGCACCGTACTATACCTTACTATACCATACTATACTATGGTTCAGCAGAGAATGCAAGATATGGTAGTAGGGGTATTCACAGCAAAGACTCCATTTAGAACTACGAGTGTCTGCGTCTGCATTCCTACAAAATAGGGATATGCAGGGAAAATTATATTATAGCATACGGGTACGTTAGGATGAGGTTGCCCGGCCGCTCATCGGGGCTCACTTTGTGTATCTCTCACTAATCTGGTCTTAAACTGCAGGCAGGAAAACTCAAGCCTACCGCTTGACCCATCGCACCCCATCCATCTCATCCCATCTCATCCTATTCCCCCACCACTTTCCCTCTTTCTTTCCCCTCCTCCACACCCTTTCCTAAGCCCTACGTCCCTCCCTTCCCTCCCTCCCATCCATCCATCCACCCCTCCACCCCTGATTCTACCCCCCTTGGCCGCTGTCATTGCCGCCCTCGCCTGTCTTTCCCGCGGCTATGATAATACAAGCAGCGCAGACCGCACCGGGAGGCAGACGCCGAAGCCCTACCACCACTAATACTCTTCTCGATTAATCCTAGCCTACTTCTGCTTGCCCGTCCTTACTCCAGCCAAAGCCAGACATACCAAAAAAGTATTATATCTAGCAAAAAAGAAGACGAAAGAAAAACAATCAAGGAATAGAAAAGAAAAAAGAAAAAAGAAGACACACAGACAGGAACACAAGCCCGCACCAATGGCGCGCCTGCAGATTCTCATCGCAATTCTGCCCCAGATGGAATCCACCTTCTGTCGGCTGTTGGGTAAAATTTGCCGGAATTCAATAAGGGTAGAAACAAACTACTTCCACCCATCCTTTACTCCCTACCCTTCACTTCCTTTACCACTACCGCTTACTTACCCCCCTCCATCTACCCACCGCATGCATGCATACCTAATACCACCACCGCATCCACCCTCTTCTGTTCTAGCCGACATCAGTGCATATTCCCAAAAAAGATCCCAGATTAATTTATACATCTGTACTAGTATCCCTTCGTCAGCGGTTCCCCTTGCTCTTTATTAGAGCTGGTCCATCCACCCCCTCCTCCATCTTGGTTCTTCTGTGTCTATGCATTACTTTCCTATCATGATTTTGTTTTCAACTTCCTTTCTTCTTTGACTGGTATCAAAAATCCTTTTTTCATTTTATACAATTCCGTCGTTGTTCATTGCTTTCTCTTACCATATCTCCTATCTGGTTCATATCTCAAACCTTGTCAACGTTGGGATAACACAGGATCCCCAATTACACCCTTAAGATTTCCACAGCTTGCCTTCTAGTCAGAACATTGAGTGAGGGATATATATATAAAAGATAATCCACATTTTCTACAAATTATAGACAAAAGCGAAGGGTCAACCGTCATATCTACCAATGGCTTCTATTCCGGAATCGAGACACAGGATCAGAGATTTTATCTCTGACCTTCCACCAGAGTTGTCCAGGCTCATACTTTCGCAACTGGAAATCCAAGATGTTTTCATGTGCGCCGCTGTTTGCCGCGCATGGCGCTCCCACACGAGAATCAATGATAGCTTATATATCCCACATCTTCTCCGCAAATACAATAATATCACACACGGACGGAATCCAATACCCCCAAGAGCGAATGCTAGCCAGGAGCTACTTCAACGATTCCCCCACCTATCTGCGTCCCCTTACTTTTGCAATCCCAAATCGCTCCGTGATTTAGCCTTGCGGGATATGCGCTTGCAGCGCAAGTGGGAATCTGGAATCCCTTGGAGGAAGGCGAACCTCAATTCGTGCATGAAACATAACGACGTTGTTTTCTCAGTTCTAATTGACCAAGTATATAGTCTGATTGTTAGTGGGGACCGGTCCGGTGGAGTTGTTTTCTGGAGTACACGGACGGACGAGATGATCAAGAAATTGAACTTAGCCCAAGAGCCTGGTGAGGACGTTCCTGCTATTAGCCCTGCGATATCGGCCATGGCCCTGGAAGGCGACCACTTGGTTATCGGGACATGGGTATGTACCTTCCGTTGATCCCATTCGATCCCAGATCGTCTACCTTGCTAGCGTTCTTACTTCTTGGTAGACCTTACTAATACCAATTGGCCCACGATTTTAGCATATGACTGTGCACATCGCACGCAGGGATGGCAAAGGCACCCCCATTGAGAATCGAGCGTTTTCCTTAGTATCAAGTTTTCCAGTCCCTTCACCGGTTATCAGCATTCTCCTCGAGGGAGCAACCTGCATCGTTGGCTGCCATAATGGTGAAGTTCTATTCTATGACATTGGAGTCCCTGGAGAGGACCCCAGCCCCACCAGCGAGGAATATACGAAACCCATTTACAACCCTACCCACCTCCTCACCATCCAGATCCCCGGACGAACGAGAGCCAGCCAAGTCAGATACAATCTCTCTATGCACTACCGCAAGCCTTTCCTTTTCACATCATCCGACCTTGTATCCCAATTAACGCCCAAGAGAATGGACCGGGATAACAAACGGGACCTCTGGGAGTATGGTGAACGCGAAATAACAATCAAGAATTCTTCTGGGAATACGCCGGGAGTCGGTCCTGACTACTTATGTATGCTGCAGCCACTGTGTGATGAAGGGGACCTACTCGTAGCGTGGCCGGACTTGTCGGTGTACAGCCTTGGAAACTTCAATTCCAGTTTGGTCTGGACCCCAAAGTCCAAGGTACTTGTGGAGAAGGCGCACTCGCAGTCCGTGAGATGCATGGGCACTGTAGACAGGTTTTTCCTAACGGGTTCTTTCGATAATGTGTGCAACCCACGTGTTTTTACCTCAATATCCCCGATGTCACCTTTCTAGATCATGCGCTAAAACCTAAGACAGACTGTACGAATATTCAGCGAGGATGGGACACCAGTCTGTAAGCCATTCATTCATCAGGGAGCAGTCAACTGTCTGGCTGTAAGTATACAATTAAACGCCAACAAGTGAAGCGTGAGCGGATGGATAAAATAGTGGCTGGTTCTTAACTAACTTAAACGTTTGGCAGACTGATCCTTGCTTTTTCGTAAGTGTATCTGACGACAAGACTGTGATGCTTTGGGATTTCACACCGCCATCCTATGAAACTGGGGGGTCCATACTCTCATCACCGTCCGTCACTTCCACGCTCTCTTATTCGGAGTCCAGCTATTCACCCACAACTAGCCCTCCATCTACCCCTGGCCTGTAGCTAATTACTCACTCAAATTAAAACCACGAACCAAAAGGTACGACCCCGCTCCTCCCCCTATTTCCCGTGCTCAATTCTCACCAGCCCCATATATCAGGCCACTAGAAACCCAGCCCAAAAGATTCACATCCCGAGCGAAAGAAGCCACGACATCCCCACAAAATACACCATACCTCACTCAATATTAATCACGCCCAAACGGCCAGCGTTCAAAAAGAGAAACATCCCCGGAATGGAAATCCATAACTATCAAAGGCACCCGCTTAAGCAAAGAACTTAATCCTCTTGCTAATGGCGGAGAAGGTGGAGGCTGATTCCTAGCCCAGTCGACCTGGGTTCGTAAAGTGCTCAAGAATCATATAATGCAGCCGTTGATCGGACTCACCCATAACTTACATTTTCTCCCTACATTGCATCATAGATTGGATAGTTTTACACCCCACTCCGTTCCCCCATCCTTTCCATTTTTCCCCCGTCTCCCTCATTTCGTTTTAACCCTATTTCGTTTACTTATTTATGCTTTTCT
>NESQ01000535.1:0-47752 GCA_003070745.1 Tuber borchii | reverse complement strand
GTTGACATGACTCACAATTGTGGTCATATGATTATGACTTCGCACATGACTTGTAGTTACGAGTCATGGGTTTTATAGATGCGGCGTATGTTGCGCACATGATATGTTTATTGATGTTTTGATTGATTGATTGAGTATGGCGCAGTGACTCATAGGAGTCAGCTGATGGATTTCACACTATGACTCACTTATGAGTCATAGGGGCGTGTGATGCGAAGGATGAGTCATGAGTTGCGGGAAGAACGGTTATAAAAGAGAGCCCTTACGGCCTCTTAGTTTAGACACGAACCATCTCCTCTACACCTCCGGCGATTGAAATCTCAACACCACGAGAAATCATCGTCAACATCCACCTCCCGCACTCCCAGTGAGCTGCAACTCCCTATGATAGATTCGGACTTGGGCACCCGTTTCTTAGGGCCTGTCCCTGCATCCTCTCAAGTTTTTGTTTCGCGTTCTCCTGGCTTCTTACAGTTGTCTCGCGTCCTCGCTTAGCATCTACACGGTCGGCAACCCCTCGTCATACCTGCGTTTCGTCGTTTAGCTTCGGGCGATCTGTGAAGTAGCGGCACTGGTGGCCTTGCTTTCTGGTATTGCACTCTCTCCTGAACGTTCGGTCGGTACGGTCGCATCGCGAAAAATCGTGACCCCTTGGTGGTCCTCGTCTCCTGCGTCACTGTCCTGGGTCTACCCCTCCTCTCCCCCTCTGGTTTCGTCCCGTGGCTCGGTTACAGCCAACCCCCCCGCACGCCGTCGGCCTAGCTTTAGGCTGGCGCACCTCCCCCCCTCACGCTCGGCGGCCTGCGCCACCGGACCTTTCCGCCACTTGCCCTTAGACTCGTGGACTCCCTCGGCTCCCCCCGCCACACGCTTTCCATTAGCCCCGACTGCCTGGCCTACATGGCCCCGGTACTATTACCCTCGAGTTATGGCTACGGATCTTTGGTTTTCTCCTTGGGATCGGCAAACGTTCTTGGTGACGGATGGGCTTTCTCTTGGTTTGATTTCCTACGGGTTTTGGTATTTTTGGTTTGCTCACTGTCGGGTTGTTTCTTGGGTTTTCGGTAGATGTTTTTGGCTTTTGTGGTTTTCATGTATTATACTTTGTTGCTGTATTCAGCGCCCGGGCGCTTGGTGCGGGTTTTAGACCAGGGGTTTTGCCCCACGGTTTCCACCGCCTCGACGAAGGGCTGGACTGTAGTGGAGGTTTGTTGCGGCCATATCCCTTGTGGATTCGTGTTATTTTTGTACCTTAAACAAAATTTAAAATATGATAAAAAAAAAAAAAAAAAAAAAAGGCCTCTTGGTTTAGAGTTCTTCACGCAATCATCTAAGTTATTTTCCTACAATATACTTTATCTTACTTACTCGGGCCGAGACATAGTGTCTCTCACGAGCTTAGCGATATATGTACGAACAGGAGTCTGTATACTCAGCTGTCGTTGTTCGTACAACTAAGATAGTGGATCACTATCAGAAAGGTTACCTGCTGCAAGTATCGCCGAAGGGAAGAGGATAGTTACATTTGATTGCGTCACATACGCAGCACTTAACCAGAACAGAGAAAACGGAATCACCACAAGGAGACGACATAGAAGTAGCGGTATTCGATACTACTACACTAGGAGAAGCACTCGATCAGACTCTAGGAGAATCAAGGGCAACGAGCCCAGATACACCAGAACCAGCATCATCAGCGGGTCAGAAGCAACTACACTACCAGGAGGAACCCGAAGAAATACAATGTCACTAGCAACAGGAGCAGAACACCGAGAAGGAGGAACAGCAGGCGGAGAATACCGGTACCCAGGTACCGGAACTCACCACGGAACAACTCCAGCAAATCATAACAAACCTACAGGAGGCAACCGAAGACCAAAATTAAGGAACCAGAAACGTTCACAGGAAAGAACCAAACTAGAGGATGGTTGGCACAGCTAAAGTTTACTTCAGCGTGGGATGGACTGAAGGCCACCATACCGACAGAATCTTATACACATCGAGCCTTTTAAGGGAGATGCAGGAGCATGGATAACACCATACGCGGAAGGACGACTCTCTCATGAGTGGGAAACATGGGAGCATTCGTGGACGAAGTCAAAAATCAATTCGGAGCTATCGATGCTATGGGAGAAGCAAGACTCAAGATACAAAAACTACGACAAGGAAACAGAACCATGACAGAATACTGGAACGAATTCCGACTCGCAGCTACAGAAGCAGAATTGGACGACCATACAGCAGGAGAATGCCTACTCGCAGGCATGAACCACACTCCAAGAAGCATGGGGAACGGACAGTGGTGATTATGTCAACACAGAAACACTGGCCAAATGGGCAATCAAGAAGGAAACCAAGCTAGCACGGTCAAACACATACAAAAAAAGGGCCACAGAAAGGACTACTAGCGCCCCACGAAACCTGAACGGAACATTCAGACCAACCAATAGTACGACCCAGAAGGAGACCCGATGGACTTGGATGCAACAAGACGAAAGCCAAGGCTACACCCGGAGGAATTAAAAGAAGATAAGGGAAAAACTATGCCTCAAATGCGCAGGGGCAGGACACCAAGTACGAAATTGCGACAGACCAAGAGATGGAAGAACTACACCACGACACCCAAACAAGGAGAATTCAGAAGAAGGGTGGGACCTGGGCAGCAAAGCCAAGCATCAAGGAAATCGAGGTCAAGGAAGACCCGAACAATCGGGAAACGACGAAAGTCCCCAGTAAAGGATGGTACTAGGGACAGACCAGAACGAAAACCCATCATCATGGAAAACTACTACGCGGCACTCAACTACACGGAATCCTCGAACGAAAAACGATCATATCATGATCAAGATACAACTACACGGAAAACAGGAATCAGTTACGATAAACGCGATGATCGATTCAGGGGCCACTGAAGACTTTATCGACGAAGGAATATGTACGAAACACGGAATTACGAAAACAAAGGCCAAGAAAAGAAGAGAGATTTACCTCGCGGATGGAAAACCAAGCGCTATGGGTCCAGTTACCCATTGGCGAAAGTACCTATGGACATCAACAGCCATAGGGAATTGGCGACTTTCAAGTGGCAAATCTCCAAAACCATGAAGTCATCCTAGGAATGCCATGGTTACGAACGCACAATCCCACAATTGATTGGGATCAGAAAAAGATCACGTTTAACAGCGAACGATGTACGACATGGTGTCTCAACAGTTCGCCCGTTGCGTATGCAGTACCAGAGGATGAAGCCCTGGAAGAAAACCTCATCACCAAGTACTCAGAAGTACAAGTGAAAGGACGCACGAGTCCAAGTTCAAAACTATCTCCTCAGGCTAGGATGCCTACGAAAGGATCGAAGGAGGCAGCAGGACACGACCTGTATGCCAACGAGCAAGTCTGTATACTTGCAGGAGAACAAAAAATGGTCGAACCGGAATAGCCATCGGACTACCTCAAAATACCTACGGACGCATCGCTCCGCGAAGTGGATTAGCAGTCAAACACAGACTCAACAACAACGGGGGTAATAGACGCAGATTATACCGGGGAAATAAAGGTGGTCTTGGTCAATCAAGGTACCGACCAGTTCCAAGTGGAACAAGGCGATCGAATCGCACAATTGATTATCGAAAAAGTCACAGGAAGAACTACAGGAAGTTCAGAACTGAAAAAGAACGGACCGAGGAACCAAAGGATTCGGAAGCACAGACGGTTCAAAAAAAAAGACCGATACATCAGCGAAATATCAGCAAAGCATTCGGAAGCTTTTACCGAAGAGGAGAAACAACGGGCATCCTACGATGGGACCCAGTCCACGAGATCTATTTGGAAAAGATCAATATCAGTACCGAACTGGCAATCAAGGAAAGACAAAGAAGAAGGAGGAAGAAAGACAACCTCCAAGAAACGATACCAAAAGAGTATCATGAATACCTCGATGTGTTCGAAAAGGAGAAAAGACAACATTACCACCACATCGGAAAGGAATGACTAGGCATTGACCTAGAACCAGGCAGGAAGTACCCGACAAAAAGATATATCCGCTCAGCTACGACGAAATCCAGGAATTACACAAAATATATCAACAAAACGAAGCAAGAGGATGGATAAGAGAGGTGAAGCCGAAAGAGCGTCGCCAATCATGTTCGTCAAGAAAAAGGATGGAAGCCTACGACTATGCATGGACTATCGGAGGACTCAACGAAAGTTACAAAAAAGGACCGATATCCATTACCACTGATAGGGAGAGCATTAGACCGGCTAAGCACAGCAAATACTTCAAAAGCTGGATATCAAGGATGCCTACCACAACATCAGAATAAGGGAAGGCGACGAACATAAGACAACTTTCAGCAGCAAGTTGGGAACTTACGAATATCTGGTGGTACCATTTGGACTATGCAATGCACCAGCCGCATTCCAAAAATGGATCAACAGGGTACTACTACGATACATCGACATGTGTTGTATAGTATATCTGGACGACATCCTCATATACTCAATAACCTAAAACAACACCAAAAGGACGTCAAAAACATCCTGGAAGCTCTTCGACCATCAGGAATGAAGGTCAAACCTTCAAAATGCGAATTCCACAAAAAGGAAACAGAATACCTAGGATTCGTGGTCAGCCAGGAAGGAGTCAAAGTGGACACAGTCAAAACTCAGGCAATATGGGAATGGCAACCGCCAAAACAAAAACCGAAATCAACGATTCCTTGGATTCTGCAATTTTTATCGAAGGTTCATTCAAGGATTCAGCAGAATAGCAAAACCACTATACGAACGAACACATAAAAAATACGATGGCAAATGGAAATGGGAACCGAAGAACAACAAGCTTTCGACTCCGAAAGGCACTCACCACGACTCCGGTACTAGTACATTTGATCCAAGAGACCTATCAAAATCGAAACGGACGCGTCGAAATACGTATGCTCAGGCATACTATCACAACAATGCGAAGACGGGAAATGGAGACCGGTGGCCTATCGATCCAAAGGAATGAGAGACGCTCAACTCAACTACGACGTACACGACAAAGAATTATTAGCCGTGGTACAAGCATTCGAGAATGGAGAAGATATACTCAAGGAAGCAGATATCGCATTCAGGTCTTTACCGACCACAAAAACCTCACAACGTTCATGACCACCAAGGCCCTAACGGACAGACAAAGACGATGGATAAGGAAGTTGAGCCAATACAAATTCAGGATCATATATCGACCAGGAAGAGAAGGGGGAAAACCAGATGCCCTCACAAGTAGAACAGGGAACATACAAACTCTGAAAGAGAAACACCTGTCGAAACAGGAAGGAATACTACTACCCAAGGAACAATTCTGGGAGGAAGCAACAATCGACGAAATGGAATTAACAGAATTCCATGACAAAGACGAAGAAATGATACGAGAAGCATCAATGACAGACAAAGGAATCCAAACAATCAAACAAGCTCTGGAAACAGGAGAAAAGGAGTTGAAAGGAATAGCACTAGGGCTATGCCACTGGAAAGACGGATACCTATGGTATCAAGGAAGGATATGGGTCCCAGAGGACGAAGTAATAAGGACGACTATTATCTCCAAACATCATGATCAACCACAAGCGGGACATGGAGGGACGACAAAAACTACCGAGCTGATCGGAAGACGATACTATTGGCCAAAGATAAGAGAAACTATCAAAAGATACGTCAAGAATTGCGATACCTGTCAAAGGACCAAAGTCATACGACATGCACGATATGGCCTCCTCCAATCAAACGAAGCACCAGACAGACCTTGGAAATCAATGGCAATGGATTTTATCACAGACCTTCCAAAATCAGAAGGATATGACACGATATTAGTTGTCATCGACCGCCTGACCAAAATGAGTCATTTTATTCCATGCAGAAAAAATCTGGACGCACGGCAGTTCGCAAACATGTTTATGAAAGAGATATTCAGGTTACACGGAATGCCACGAGATATCATCACCGACAGAGGAACACTATTCACATCAGACCTATGGAAAAAGACAACGGAAGAACTTGGAATTCAACGAAGATTGAGCACAGTATTCCACCCTCAGACGGACGGGCAAACAGAAAGGACCAACGCGATATTAGAACAATACTTACGGGCATACATTAACTACCAACAAGACAATTGGTGTGGATATCTGCCGTTGGCAGAGTTCGCATACAACAACGGATATCAGGAAACAATCAAGAACACACCATTCTTCGCCAACTACGGGATCAACCCCGAATATGAGCTGATAGGACATCTGATCCAAGGAAATCAGAAGAAACCAGAAGAAATGACTCAACTACATGAGTCATTACAAAGCGAAATGATGGCAGCACAATTACGACAAAAAGAATATTACGATCAACACCGAAAACCCGATCCTAACCTACAATCAGGAGATATGGTGTGGCTACTACCACGAAATATCAAGACCACGAGACCATCAAAGAAACTCGACTACAAGAAAATCGGACTATTTAAAATCTTGGCAAAAATTGGAATGAGCGCTTGTAAGCTGGACTTACCGCCATCAATGGCAATACACAACACATTCCACATCTCACTCCTCGAACCTTACCAAGACAACCGATTTCCCTCTCAAATTCAAGAACCTCCTCCGCCTATCGAATTCGAAGGCGAACAAGAATACCAACTTGACGACATAATCGACTCTCGATTCCACTACGGAAAGCTCCAATACCGAGCCAAGTGGAAAGGCTACTCACCAGAACACAAAAAGTCTGATACCCTGCAGAAAACTTCAACAACGCACAACATGCAGTCCACCAATTCCAACAACGATACCCAGGTAAGCCAAGACTGGGTAGAACTCAAGGTCGAACTCAAGGCAGACCAAGGCTGGGGAGACAATGAGTCCAGCCCAGGACCATTTCCGCCTACTAGCCCAGGCTACAACATGCCGACGGAACAAGAGCTAGACGAAAGACATGCGAAGGCCATTGAAACGGCGAAACACAATGGACTATCGTGGACACCATGCTATGACGATGGGTGCTTTGTGCACCTTAGCGAGAAACAAGGACAAGGGTGGTACCCACAAGAACCAAAATGGAATGGACGAACCTCAAACGAAGAATACAAGAAAATACATTGGGAACAATATTGTCGGAACGACTACCGGTCTCATAAGAATGAGAAAATCAAGGCCGGTTACTACCCGAGGTCAGAAGGAAGAAAGGAACCCCTTACAAAAAGGGATGAAAAAACGAGGAAAGCGAGAGAAACCGTGAGGATACGGTTAGCCGGGGAGGGGAGCGAAAATTCGGAAACAACGATGGTTCCAGACTCGGAAGGCTTACAGAGACAGATTCGAGAACTGCTGGACGAAGGAGACCGTCTCCAAGAACGACTCAAGGACCAACGGGCGTTGATTGAAGATCAACAAAACAAAATTTGCGAACAACAACGAGCCCTGGAGGTTGGGAACCTCACCCTCGAAGTGGTACGCACGAGATGGAAAGACTCCGAGGACGTCATTCGAAGAATGCGAAGGGAAGCGAGACGCCTGGGGAGTCGGGTAACATATTTAGGACTTTGAGCATCGTGGGACCGATGCTAGGGGGAGAGGGAGCTAATATCACAAACAGTGACTAGCAGGAGAGGTTTTCACATGACTCATACTTATGAGTCATAGGTTTTAGTATTTCACTTGACTACGTGATAGCGTGTCATTCCTTTGTTATGATTGGTTTATTGTTTTGACGATTCACGATTGTGGATATATGATTATGACTTTTGCACATGACTTGGAGTTACGAGTCATGGGTTTTACGCATGCGGGGCATGTTGCGCACATGATATGTTTATGATGTTTTGATTGGCTGATTGAGTATGGCGTAGCGACTCATAGGAGTCAGCTGATGGATTTCACACTATGACTCACTTATGAGTCATAGGGGCGCGTGATGCGAAGGATGAGTCATGAGTTGCGGGAAGAACGGTTGTAAAAGAGAGCCCTTACGGCCTCTTGGTTGAGACACGAACCATCTCCTCTACACACCCGGCGATTGAAATCTCAACACCACGAGAAATCATCGTCGGATCCATCCTTTCTCCATCGCACTCTCAGTGAGCTGCACCCCCCCCTATGATGGATTCGGACTTGGGCACCCGTTTCCTAGGGCCAGTCCCATCCCCCTCTTCGCTTTTGTTTTGCGTTCTCGCATAGCATTTGCACGGTCGGCAACACCCTCGCGTCTATGTTACAGACGGCTGGGATCACGGTTCGCAGTAAGAGAAAACTTTTCATCAGGCTACGGTCGATTTCTCTACTCTCTTCGATTACGTTTCGCTCAAGGCTGCCTAGTCAGACACGCACACGTTTCCGATAGTTCCTACGATACTTGGGTCTACCCCTCCTCTCCTCTGCTCGGTTCCGTCCCGTGGCTCGGTTACAGCCAAACATCCTCTCATTAGCTGGCATTCTTACTGCCAACGGTCACCACCCATCCCGGCGGCGGGCTCGGCCGCACCCCTCGGTTACCTCGGTCATGGTATTGCACTGCCTCCTTGGACGATGTCAACGCCTTGGGTTACTGAGTAATGTGATGGTTTTGCTTGGTTTTAGCATTCACTGTCCCCCCGTTCTGTGTTCTGTAGTCTTAGGCTAAAATTTCACGGTCGGGTTTCTGTTAGAGCACTTGGGATATAAACGGAGTTTCTTTTGTACTTTGTTTTAAAGGGAAGGAGTTTTCGGGTCCGGTTTTCCTGTTGTCTCCTGCCTGTCGTGTTGGTGATTTATTTCTGTTGTCTACTTAGCCGATAGGGGTTTTTTGTCTTCGCGGCGGGATTTTGCGGTTGGTTCCATACCAGAGGGACTTGGGATGATGGTTTTTTCCGGTGGTCCGAGGAGGATTTCTTTCACAGAGGGTTTTTGCTTTACCATAGCCACCGCTACATGTAGTCGTTGTTCCCTGTAGTAGTTAATACAATCGCACATGATACAAAAAAAAAAAAAAAAAGGCCTCTTGGTTGAGAGTTCTTCACGCAATCATCTAAGTTATTTCCTACAATATACGTTATCTTTACTTTATATTCCCCAAGTCGAGGATATAGTGTCTCTCATGAGCTTAGCGATATATAATACGAGACAGGAGTCTGTATACTCAGCTCTCGTTATTCGTACGTATTTAAGATAGGAAGATCACTATCAAGAAAGAGGTTACCTGTTGCAAGTATCGCCCGAAGGAAGGAGGATTGTAACAGCTGCAGAGAAGAGAGGAAAGACGAAGCGGCAGCCAAATGCTCAGGCTAAGAAGGTCTCCGCTGCAGAGAAGATTCAGCAGCTTCCAGCACCACCACTGCATATTCCTTTTCAAGGACTATTCCCACCGCACAGGGCTCAAGCAATCAGTTCAGCAGCAAGCTGTATAGACCCTTATACACTCTTTTCTTTGTTCTTTTCCCGTGAGACGGTTAGCCTACTACCAAAGCATACCAATATGTATGCAGCATCTCATGGGGCTGGTTTGGCGAGTTTAGGTCATCCATTTATCCGCATGTGGTATCCAACAACTACTTCTGAGCTGCTGGTCTTTTCACAATTTTGATATACATGGGTCTATCTAAGGGAGCGAGTCCAAAGCTGTCCTGGAGACCCATAAGTGGTATGCTACCAGAGCCAATAATGCGGATGAGTTACACCATATTCCAACAGGTAAAGCGCTCTCTTCATATCTCCGAGCCTAGCGAGTCACCAATTCAGCGGAAGCAGTGGTGGAAAAAGTTAGAGCCATTGAATAGCAGTCTACGCGCTCGGGCTAAGGAGTGTTTTCTGCCTTCTACCAATATCACTATCGATGAGATGATGATCAGATTTCTTGGCCGTTCAGCACATACAATCAAGATGCCAAATAGGCCTATTAGTATAGGCTGCAAGGTACTTGCTGTATGTGATGCTGGCTATACCTACAATTGAGAACTCACCTCCCGGATTGAAGGATTTGCCACCTCTGTTCAGCAAAAAACACCCTATCCTCTTTCACCCACCTCATCAGCGGTACTGCAAATGCTAGTTAAATTGCCATACTGATCACATTTTTTCACTGCTTATATGGACAACTACTTTTCAAATATTTGCCTCTTTACCTGCCTACTAGACTATGGTATAGGAGCTTGTGAAACAGTTCGTACTAGTAGTAAGAACTTTCCTGATATTCTTAATATTAGTAAGGTTAAGGCTGTGGGCATACTGGAATGGAATTTTGCCACTGGAGTAGTGGTTCGTCAGGTGCAAGATAAGGCAAGAAATGCAAAAACAGATCAACTGTCTTCCAAGTGGGGCATTTCACCTGTTATGGTCTTCTTATAGCAAGATAATAGTACTATTCACCTACTTTCTACTGTTCACAATCTTGACCCAGAGGCCTGGGTTGAGAAAATGTGTCGCAAGCCCCGAGAGACCAGCACAAATGCAACCGCTGCACCACGACCATTTGCTCAAGATCAGTACCGCAAACTCCTTAAGATTCCTAAAATTGATGATGACTACAACCAGTATATGGGCAGTGTGGATATAGCTGATCAACTAAGATCATATTACTCTACTCAGCGTATTGCTCGACGCAATTGGCAGGCATTCTGCTACTGGCTTCTCGATACAGCTATTATTAATAGCTACCGGCTTGCCCATACTAATAGTTCAAAAATCTCTCACCGTGACTTTCGCACCGCTCTCGTTACTCCACTTCTAGCCACCGCCCAAATCTATCACAGACTTGGACCCAGTTCACCTCTGGCCTTCTCTCCCAATTCTGTACCGAGTCCTTCAAGAAAGTGAAAATTTAGCTTTCTTTACCGGCAGCGCCAGCAATTCCAACTTCAGCATCCCCTCCGCCAATCTTATATTACAAAAAATACTCAGGAACTGAGGCCATTGGGCCAGATTGGCACACTACAGGATGGACATATACGAGTTCGTACACCAAAAGGAAATCATGGATGGTGTCTATGGTGTAGGTGGCGGAGGAAGCAGTGCACACTTGGAAAGGCAGCCTCTGGGGTGGAACCAGAAGTCAAAATCCACCAGTCAAGCTTTCAGTGTCAACAGTGTCATGTTATTCTTTGTCGTTCATGTTTTTCTCTCTTTCATGGTATTGGGCGCTGATCATGGTTTTTTTCTTTATATTACTCAGTAGCTTTACTAATGTGAACCCCTGTCCATAATACGTGAATATGGCGCAATTTCTCGGATGCACTGAATTTCGTTGTTTCACCTCTCGAAGGGATAGCAATACTTCCGACTTTGTATTAGTATAATTTCCGAGTGAGAAGGTGTGAATGCCTTGGTACCCCTCTAACTCCTTGTGCGCGTAATGTCGAAGCATTTTTGGGAATGATTGCTGTGACATACCGCCAAAATTTGGCCTTTCTTGAATCTAGGTGGCATCCAACAGTAGCTTTTTTCAAAAGTATATGTATCGTCACTGTCAGGGGTGGTTAATCACGTGACATTCACAGTAGTTTGTGAGCCGTAAAAGCACACGAAGAGAAATCACCACTCCAGCCAAGACAACCTTCCTCTTTTTTTTCTTCTTTTTGTTTTGCTAGATCCTCGGATTTATTTGTAAAATGCAGGAAAATTCCTGCGAAAACCCATGAGTATAGCAATCACGTCCGCCTCACGTTGACGGCCGATATTGCTGCCGGTAATACGGGGTCCCATGCCCCGGCGCCGGAGTCCTCTTATTTTATGGGGACGAAAGCAGATTGTATGTATAAAAAAGGAACGAGTGAGGAACACGGGGTATTGACTGTATATTCTTCTCTGACCTTCTTTCTACAATTGTGCAGGAACCAGACCCTTAAGTACATAAACTGATCTTACTCTCTTTCCACAGATTTGTCGTATAATCACCCCATGTCCTGCTGTTCTGACGCCATTGAGTAACCCCTCATTGCCCCGCTTCTCCTCACCAGTTTTACCCCTCTTTTTCTCATCGCTCTTACCCCTCTTTTAAAACCCCTCATTTACTGACCGCAACTACCCCACTTCGCTCCCTTCACCGAGTTCCAGACTTACCGGTGAAGCCTCCGGTATTCTTCTAGCATCTTCGAGCATGGATACTAGAAGGAGCACCGGCGATTAACAATACCACCCCTCGCTGGGGCTCCGGTCAAGTGTGTTCGGATTTGGGTGGCTGCGTGAACTCGTTATCTCTTGTAGAGCGAAGGCGGTGTGATCAACCAGCCCCAAGCTCAGGCTGTGTTTGACAAATGCGGGTACCGGTAGTGCCTTGGTGAAAATATCAGCAGTCATATCACCCGTCGCACAGTAGGTAAGCTTAATGGTTTGTTTCTCGATATGTTCTCGCACGAAGTGATACTGAATGTCGATATGCTTAGTCCGTTCGTGGAACTGTGGGTTTTTGGCAAGTGCTATTGCCCCTTGATTGTCAATATTGATGGTTCGTATCTCCTCTCTATGTTTCCTAGCCCCAAGATCCTGTAGTATCGCTTGAAGCCAGATTGACTCTTTGACAGCCTGAGTCAAAGACATATATTCGGCCTCTGTTGATGATAGCGCTACTGTTGACTGCTTCTTGCTTTTCCAGCAGACTGCCGCTCCATTCAATAGAAATGTATAGCCTCCAACAGACCTCCTACCTTCGCCAGCAGCCCAATCCGCATCGGCGAAGCCACACCCTGCCCCCTGTACTCCATACCATAGTCCACGATTAGGTGTGCCAGCTAAGTATCGAAATATTCTCTTGACGGCGGTCCAGTGGGATGCATCAGGGTTAGTGCTGTATTGACTAACCTTGGAAACCGCATAGGCAATCTCTGGGCGGGAGCCCAACATCGCATACATTAGCGATCCAACTGCCGATTGGTACTGCTGTCTTGCTTCCATGGTGGCTTCAAACTCTGGGCTGCTTTTCTCTAGCTGAACGTTGCGATCTGCCGGCGTCGGAGAAGGATTGCAGCGTGCCAAGCGATGGTATCTTAGGATTTTTTCTATGTATTTACCCTGTGAGATATGCAGTGTTCTTTGTTGACGGTTTCTTGCTATCTCTAGACCTAAAAAGGTTGTAAGTGGGCCAAGATCAGTCATCTCAAATTCGTCATGCAACTTTTCACGAATCCAAGTAACTAATGCTTTCGTAGGTGCCGCAACTACTAAGTCATCTACATAGAGTAGCAGTATGGCTTGTTTCTGATAGTTGATGTATAAACTATGATCGTGATCGCTTCTGGTAAAGTGGTGCGCTTGAAAGAAGGTATGTATTCGCTCATACCATGCCCGGGGAGATTGTTTTAACCCATAGATCGCTTTGACTAGTCTGCAGGCTTTGGGTGGTTGATATGTTCGGGCATCTTTATCCGCTGGAATCACTACCCCCTCAGGTAGTTCCATATAAATCGTCTCATCTAATGTTCCGTTCAAGAATGCTGTCTTGACATCAAGTCCTTCCACCTCCCAGTTGTTTTCGCAGCTAAGTGCCAGTAAGATTCGTATCGTAGTAAATTTTGCTACAGGAGCACAGGTTTCTTCGTAATCGATACCCGGTTGTTGACTATATCCCTTCGCTACAAGTCGGGCCTTATATCTCCCATCGTCCTTCTTGCGAAATAACCAACGACAGCCAATAGCCTTTCTGTCCTTGGGTAGGGCCTCAATAACCCAGGTATTATTTGCTGCTAGCGAGCGGAGTTCACTCTCCCATGCAGCTCGCCACTCATTCTTCTGATCACTACTTAGCGCTTCGGTTAGGCTTTGCGGCTCAATTTCTTCTTCCCCAGCGAAGAGTGCATAGTGGCCGGTAAAGTCTTCTACTCCTCCACTTTGCGGAATTCTTTGCGACCTTCGTGGCTGACTATGAATTTGTGTTGAGGTTTTAGCTCTGAACCTTCTTCCAGAGGATTGTCTAGTAGCTAGGGATTTCTGTTGGGCGGCGGCTGGGCGTATGGTGATTGCGTCGAGCATTTCGCTACTGGGTGTGGCTGGAGTGATCTGGGGGGTGATAGCATCAAGTGGTTGAAAATAGTTTTCACTAGTATCGTTTAGTTGTGGGAGGGGCGTTGCATCGTCATTTTGCCAGCCAATAGTAATCTGGCTCTTGTCTGGAAGTTGCCTAGCTACCGAGGACTCGTCAATTATAACATCCCTGGAGAAAAGAATTTTTTTCTGCTCCGCATGATATAGCCGGTATACCCTGGAACCGGCGTTTTCCTCATATCCCACAAGTATACACTCTACCGACTTCGCATCGAGCTTTTGTCGCCTCTCCTTTGGAACATGAACCCATGTTGTTGAGCCGAAGATTCTTAGATGCCCCACTCCAGGTGCTTTACCAGTCCAATACTCAAGCGGAGCCATATCGTCATGGCTGTGTGATGGAAGATGATTATGTATGTGGGCAGCGGTAAGAACGGCCTGCCCCCAGAACTCCTTTCCTAACTTTGAGTCTTCTAGAATGCAGCGTGCGTTTTCCATGAGGGTACGATTCGCTCTTTCAGCACGACCATTCTGGGCTGGTGAATAAGGTGGGCTAATGCGATGTTGAATTCCAACTTCGTTTAGGTATTTCTTAAAACTGTTACTGAGGTATTCACCACCTCCGTCGGTTCGTAGCGCTTTGATTTCTTTTCCGCTATTCTTCTCAGCACGCGCCCTATAATTTTGAAAAGCTGTAAGTGCTTCATCCTTCGTACGTAAAAGTGACAGGCTAATTCGACCACTAGCCTCATCCATAAATGTTATCAGGTATCTCTCCCCACTGAGACCGACAGTCTGCATAGGACCACATAAGTCTGAGTGGACAACCGCAAGTATTTCTTTCTCCCGCTCCCGTGCCTTTGTTGTAGCCTCTTTGTGTTGTCTTCCCAGTGCACATACTCCGCAGATTGTTGAATTTGGTTGATCGGTATTACTGACCGCCATGTCCTGTACCCGGGACATCATGTATTTGACTGACGTATTATCCAGACTTCTGTGGCAGAGTCTGCAGTGCCATACTTCGATGGAAGCTAATGATGATTAGTTTGTTGTAAGTCCTAGGTTCGCCTCATTGATCTCATCCTGGCTCTTTCTTGCTAACTCATCTATCAGATGATATAATCTACCCTGTCGGTGACCGATATTCGTCCGGATCCCATTTTTGCTAATCGAACATGTTGTAGGACCAAACTCGACCGTGCAACCGGCATCCACCATTCGTGATACTGATATCAGGTTTCCTCCTATGGCGGGCACATGCCATGCCTCCTTAAGTGTAAAGCTTCCCCCAGATGTAGTGATCACTACATCACCTAATCCCATGGCCTGTATCTTCGTCCCATCTGCAATGGTAATCGCATGTTCACTGCTAATCATCCTGTAGTTGGAGAAATACTCTCTATCACCACATAGGTGTTGACTCGCACCAGAGTCAATGATCCACCCCATCCGGCGTCTTTCTACTAGTTCCTCTGCCAAAAAGGTAAACTCCCGAGATCCAGTACTCGTCCCACCACTGACTTCCTCTGACTTCCTCTTATAACAGTCCTTTTTCCAGTGTCCTTCCTTTCCGCAGTAATGACACTTTGTCCCCGCTGTTGTTCGTCCTCTTGCTGACCTGAAATTACCCCGATAGGTAGGCCCAGTACTTGCACCAGAATATTGGCCTCGGTATCCTCCACGAAAACCACCCCTCCCTTTACCATAACCGGAAAAACCTCCACGGCCCAGGGGATTACGGGTGATAGGGATACGATTTGCAGAGAAGGCGGTATGACTTCCTGTAATGCTGTTGTTTTCTTGCGCTTTGTTGGTAACCTGACCAATATGCCTCCTAGCAGATTCCTGGAGTAACCTTCCAGCCATTACATCGAATGTAATTAAATCCGTACGCGACTGGAGCGCCATCACCAGTGGTTCATATGAGTCTGGTAGACTCAAGGTAAGTATGGTAAGGAGCTCGCTATCATCTATTCCTTTGCCATCGGTGGATAATCCTCGCAGCTGGTTACCTAATTCGCGAAAGTGATTTAGATGTTGGGCCATATCCTGCCCCTCGGACATCTTTAATCCCCACAAGCGTTGCATTAGAACCATCCTGCCATTGGTTCCGATTCCCTGGTGGACTTCCTTTAGCGATACCCAGGCCTCCTTTGCCGTTGTTGCATCTTGGCTGTGCGGAATCTGCGAGTCTTTGATATTAAGTGTGATAATGGTGAAGGCCTGGTCATCCTTCGTGGTACTAACTGTATCAGTTTCGATTGCTTCTGCTAGGTCTTTCTCTTTCAGAATTCGGAGGATTCTGAACCGCCATGCATTGTAATTACTCTGTCCTGTGGCCATAGAGCCATCGAGTTTTTCGATAGACTGTGTAAGTGAGGTCGTACTGGTATGGCTATTCTTACTGGTTGTGCTACTCTCCCCAGTGGTACTTTCTTCGCCTGCCATTGCGGAAGTCTTGATATGTGCTCGATTAACTTGGTTCTTTCTTCGTAAAGGGTATTGGTCTTGTATGTTGCTGTTATTTGCTCGCGCTCTCCGGGCTCATAACCTCTTATTTTATGGGGACGAAAGCAGATTGTATGTATAAAAAAGGAACGAGTGAGGAACACGGGGTATTGACTGTATATTCTTCTCTGACCTTCTTTCTACAATTGTGCAGGAACCAGACCCTTAAGTACATAAACTGATCTTACTCTCTTTCCACAGATTTGTCGTATAATCACCCCATGTCCTGCTGTTCTGACGCCATTGAGTAACCCCTCATTGCCCCGCTTCTCCTCACCAGTTTTACCCCTCTTTTTCTCACCGCTCTTACCCCTCTTTTAAAACCCCTCATTTACTGACCGCAACTACCCCACTTCGCTCCCTTCACCGAGTTCCAGACTTACCGGTGAAGCCTCCGGTATTCTTCTAGCATCTTCGAGCATGGATACTAGAAGGAGCACCGGCGATTAACAATAAGTCCTTGGGCTAAGCGGGGAAGCCGGCGTTGTGCTAACAGGGCACGGCAGCCTGACTCATTGCACCACCCGTAGGGTAAAGCGGCGTCCCGACGGAACTGAGGAGATGCTTTCACTCCTAGCAGAATCCAAGTTCCCCAAAACCTGCATTTCATTCCTGGAATTGTCCAGTTCGGCATTCATCTCTGCCAGCCTCTTCTCCGGCCATTCAATCTCTCCATCTTTCTTCGCGAGGCGTTTTCGTGCTGATTCCTCCTTGGATTGCGTGTCCGCCAGCTTCGCCATTATCCAGTATTGCCCCCCCGCATGGTCACTAGCTCCGCTTGTGTTTGTGGGGTTCTGATTGTGTCTGTCAATTTTTTCCTAAAATATACGAATTCTTTGCGGGCGCCTTCGATGTCCGGGATCTCCTCTATCTCTTCAGCGCGGCCGGGGGTGCAGTTGTGGGGTTTCTCTAGCAGACCTGCATGACCATTGATAACCCAGTCATTTGGGGCTTCCGGGAATGCTGAGCGGGGATGGAGATCGTCAGTATGGACCGCTGTGTTGTTGAACTAATTACGACGCGCTTTAGAACTTGAAGAAAAGCTGTTAGATGCCGGTATTCTTCATTTGCGCTTAGCAGAACCCGTATGAGCATCCAATGTTCCAACCCGCCGCGTGTTAGGGCCGGTAGCGGGGCCGGCGTTTTCCGTGCGGATGATCGGTGGGATCAGAATATACCCGCAATCCAGCTCGCTGTACAGTTCTGTAAGGATGCCGGGGGGGAATTCATGCTTTCGCGAACAATTCTACCAATGTTAGCCTAACTTAAGTCGGAGGAGCAAGTGCCAAAACGTGATCTTTGGCGATTGCTATTGTCTAAGTTAACAGCGTTGCATATTACGTTGACGTCTTGGTTGGCGGAAGGATGGTGGAGAGTGATCGACAATAGGCTGTTTGCTCTGTCATTACTAGCACACTCCCGGAAATCGAGAGAGCCCTTGATATCGTTTAGGCCCATGGATAGCTTTGAATCTTCAATCAGTTTATCCCAATATTAAGTATCTAGTTCGGCGTTATTCATGATACTAGTGATCCCGAGGGTGGGGTAGGTGCAGATTGCCGTTTCAACGGAGGCCTTCGGTAATCAAACCCGTGTGGGCTATAAGGGGAAGGGTTGAGTAGTGGCTGATGAAAATAGTGGTCGAAGTGGGGGTTCTTTAATACCTTGGTAAGTAAGAATAGCTATAATAGAAGTGCTCGCCTAGCCAGATTAAAGTTAGACACTTCGGATGGGAACTTCTCCCTTCCAGATGGTTGCGCGAATGTTTATGGATGAGAAGCCAAGAAAGAGGGGTATTAGAAGTAGTCCACTTGCTTCTTCTCTTACATTATGCTTCCTTTCATAATCATTTTATTTGTTTCTTTGCTTCAAACTACCCTCAAACGTCATAATTTGCGGTTTTGTAACACGAGTTCTATCATAACCTCCATTCAGAAAAGTGCCCCCCGAGTCCTTCGATCATTTTTGGTCTAGCTCCTCTTGGTTGTAAAATCGCCCTAGATGCAATTCGTACGACCCATTCGCACTTTCGGTCACATTGAAGCAATATTTGCGCCCCTATATGTTGAAAGATGCTTCTGATACTACTATGGTATCACGCTACGATTGACCTTTTTCCTCCACATCAAACTCTATCGCTAGTCTACCCCTCATAATATCCCCTTGCGTCTTTCTCCTGTTTCTTTCCTTTCTCATTGTCATTGTTCACTCGACCTTGTGTCTCGCTCTTAGCAGTAGATAGTCAGGGTCTTTTGCTCTCCCTGTTGAAGTAGTCAAGCGTTAAGGTTTCTTAAGCAATTATTCACTTCGCAATATCATCGCTCCATTCAATACTCTCACAACACTATACTTGCGGTAAGGCCCGAGTGAGAATGTGTGATCCCTCAGTGCTCCTCTCCTCCCAGTACTTGTATCAACAGTCCATCTTTTTCAATTTTTTTTTTTTTTTTTTTTTATCTCAGTTTTGCATTTTATTCGTACAACTACCAGGAAAAACCAGACATGCAGCGCTAGCTATGGCCAAGAAAAACCTACGCATCTCTCCCCTCATGGGATCAAAGCCACGCCCCCAAGACCCTATGGTACGGGCCCAACCGCACATCTCGCCCTCAAAAAAGTAAAGTACTCTCAGCGAGCAAGCAGGAAGACGCAGAAAACCCTTCAGAAAGCTCCCCTGAACAAACATCAGGAAAATGTTTTTGCGCGGACCACGGCGGTCCTGAACGCCCCTGAACACTCCTGGACCACCAGGGGGGTTTTGGTTCCCGTGGTCCTGCCTGGTCCGCGCTGATCCACCCTGGTCCACTTCGCGTAACCGAGGTGCACGAACGCGGACCAGGGGGACCAGCGCGGACCAGAGAGCACCAGGGGGACCGTAACCCCCCCTGGTGGACCAGGACGTGTTTTTACATTTTCCTGATGAACGAAAGGATAACAAAGGAAAGCCTCGCACACGCGGGAAATGAGGGAAACTCCACTACTCAGAAACCTACAAAAGAATAGAACAACATCTCCGTAGGGGCAGCCTAATTAACTTAAAGAAGTCGGTGGCCGACATTACTCCGGGCCCAAGGCGTTGACATCGATCGAGGAGGCGGTGCAATACCACGACAGAGCGTAACCGAGGATGCGACCGTGGACAGCCGCGGGGGGTGCAAGGCCGAGTGGTAGTAGGGTACCAGCCAAAAGAGGGGAAGTGTAGCTGTAACCGAGCAACGGGACGAAACCAAGAGGAGAGGAGGAAGGGTAGACCCAAGTATCATAGGAACTATCGGAAACGTGTGCGTGTCTGACTAGGCAGCCTCGAGCGAAACGTAATCGAAGAGAGCAGAGAAATCGACCGTAGCCTGATGAAAACTTTTCTCTTACTGCGAACCGTGATCCCAGCCGTCTGTAACATGGACGCGAGGGTGTTGCCGAGCGTGCAAATGCTAAGCGAGCACGCAAAACAAGAGCGAAGAGAAGGATGGGCCAGGACCTAAGAGACGGGTGCCCATGTCCGAATCTATCATAGGGGGGGTGCAGCTCACTCAGAGTGCGGGAGGTGAAAAGTGACGATGATTTCTCATGGTGTTGAGATTTCAATTGCCGGAGGTGTAGAGGAGATGGTTCGTGCCATCTTTTTCAAAATAAGTATTACTATTATATACCGCCAAAATTTGGCCATTTCTTGGCCGTGCGTGCGGAGTAATAGCAGTTTTTAACAATACTTCGGTACTACATGTAGTAGTTCTTCACATGACACGAAGAGATATTTTGGGAGCCACAAGAGAGGGGAGGCCGGGGGAGTAGTCGAATACAAGAGTGATCACGGCTCCGTGCAAGCCTCACTCACTACACGTAGGGGTGCTGGCAGGCTCCATAGCCCTTGTAGACTTGATACATACAAGCTTCCGCAAGCAATTCCCCACAAGGGATTTGCCAATCCCCTCTAAACAGAGGAGTATTCATTCCCACTTCAACACGAGGGCAGATATTGCTGTCGGGAATATGTAGTCCCCCGAACCTGCGCCGGAGTCCCTCTGCCAACCGAGGAAACTGGTGTTACACTAATAGGCTATTACTGCCTGCCTTTATGTTCTGCACCCCATACCCCGGCCGGGTAAGATCGTGTCTAAGGAGAACCAAGCGATGAGACACCCCCTTCCAAACAAAATTCAATCTTCACAATCCCCCCACCTTCGAAACTCGGTTGTTTCTAGAATCTGATCCCTTACACTGTCGAATGGGTTGTTGTGCGCGCCTTCATGTCCTTTGTTTCATTTGCGTATTCCCGCCTAATTTATAGACAAACAAGGTTATTGAAGCTCCCCATTTTTTAACATTGTTGTAGCTAAATGTGATGGATTTCACTTGTGTAGTCTGGATTACGATAATGTACTAATTTAGTATTATACTTTATCTAAAGCTTTGGCCGTGTACGGAAATTGTAGAGATATGCCGGTGTGTAGGGTTATCAGAGAGTTTCAGAAAACCTTTCTATGGGCATAATGAAGTAAAACACAGTGATGTGATTTTTTCTATGGCAACCCCCTCCCCGATCTTACGATTCTGCCTAACTTAGGAATTATTAGTCCGGAAGAGGTTTCGATGAATTACCGCAACCTAGCTCGCCATTGCAGATTACTGCCAGGCACATTAATGAGCTGCGCTTAAGTATAGGGTATAGTAGTGTATGATAGGGTCACTCAGAGGGAATATTTGTGATAATATTATTATTCAACTCGTTTAATGGCAATCGGGCAATCACACAAAATGTGGTAGGGGGGTTCTGCAATTGTTTCCAAGATTCTCGACGGGTGCGAATAGGGAGAAGGGTAAGCGTATTTAACAATGGATTGAGAGGGGCTCGCTCCGCAAGTGCCTTTACTACCACTTCATACTCGTACTTAGTGGCCAATGAGACCCGCGTCTGGCCATATTCGGCGGCCGCCAGCCCGGGATGAGTGTCCTCTCGTTTCGGATGCACGTTTGCCAGTTTATTCATGTCCTCTAGTTGCCCATGCAGAAGCCATACCCTCGTGTGAAAATATTAGTATTTAGTCACTAACATTATCATAAAGTTGGAAGGCAGGATTCGAACGCAATATAGTTTAGACTTAACGATGAATTTCTACGCTTGTGCTATTCAGTCAACTATGTGGTAAACTAAGGAAAAACCTTTATATATACCCCCAATGGCACACGTACACAACACCATACCTAAGAAAATACCTATGCGCTATAAAATCATGTAGGCGTGTCGCACAGCCGACACATCTATATGGTCGTACAGGATAGAAAATCTTATTTTTCAGCATTGTGCAATTGGTTGAATTAGCATCCCATTCCTTCCTCTCCAATACGGCAGCAGCTATCTCCATGATCCCGAGATATGCGCCTCCGTAGAGTATTGTAAATCCCCTAGCTCCTCCTCTCTAGTCATACACGATGTCCAAGAGCCGAGCTTGATTGTAGTATAGTATGAGCTATTGAGCAGATATATGCTCATAGAATCTGGGGAGAAGCTTGAGCGTAAGTGTTTTGACATTTCCGTCATCCTCTATGTGGGCTCACCTCAGCAAAACGTAGCATATTCCAGAGGGGGCATTGTTGAGGGGTGAAGCGAAGGGTTGGCAAAAGGGCCCTAACATAACTAAAATTAAGGTATCTCGAGCAAACTCCAGCAATTGTTGAGTGAGGAATACGGAATAGAGTAGAATGGCGAGAGGTGTTCCAGAAGAATAAAGCGCACTTATCGGTGGTAGGTGAAGATACTGCGACCGTGAGAAGGCTCGGACAAGGTGATAGGAGTGTCCATAACGCAGGAAGGTTTTCTAGATGCAGATCCGCAGATCCCATCTCTACTCCAAGGGCATGACAGAGCCCATCTGCCCATAATCACAGTTTTAAGTACAGCACCCACAATAGCGCCTTCATTCCGAGCACTTAGCCACTTCTCTTCTACACCTTCGGTCAGGTCACTCATTTCAGGGGCGTCGTGTGAGAATTGCCCAGTCCATTATCTGTCGTCATCTGTTGAAGTTTCATTGCTCTCCGGCGAAATGTGGCTTCCCCGAGAATAGCGTCAATTCCTAGCGAAATGAGGAGGGATCTACACACAATCATTCGTGAGTATGCACCACTAAGAGGGGAAACGCCAAATTGCCCTACACACATATCCGGCATCTTTTCTTGAATAACTCTCATCCACCCTGGCTTGTTGCCTAATCTCATCTCCAGGTAACTCCCGATATCGTCCGCCCCTGTTGAACAAGGAAACCGTGTACAAAAATCCAAACAGGGATGTCTTCTTTCGTTACCTGATTGCATGACTTGCTGATCACTAGGGAACAAGAATTTCTCCTCGTCAGTGGTATTCACTTTATTCAAAGAACCCACTTACCTCAGATAGGTCTTTCTCACTCCCGGATTCCCGGAGCGGTACAAGACAGCCTTATTAGTTCCATCCCCACCTTCCTTCTACTCCCGAAACCGCCTTGCTTCCAAAAGCCAAATCCCGGCACCGTCAAACCTGCTGGTGCACACACGCCTTGATATCAGTTATTTGGTTTTAGTGGAGAAAGTAAGCGCATAATCCGTGCATCCTCATCTTCTTGTTGTCGCTCGGTATTGTGTCGCCATAGTTGGAATCGCTACGGCCGGTGTCGACCGAGTGTGTATGTGTAGTCAAGGCAACAAGGCTCTCAAATATTGTGTGTAGAAAGGGTTAGTTGGAGAGTTTTCAAAGTTTCGGTGGGCAGCGTTGAAGAAAAAGGGGGTGATGTGGCAGCTCTTGTGGTAACACCCCTCTTGTCCAATCGGTTCCATGCCAAGGAAAAACCAACAAAGTTGAGGCTCTGCTACATTTTTAGGGGACGTGACTCTGTACTCGTTCCCCTCAAGAAGTACCCGAAAACAGGGGGGGTATATTTTGTATGGGCGCTCAGACGAGAAAACCTTTTCTATACCATGCGCTTGGCACACAAACCTTTCGGATACCATCCACCGAGAAATATACCATTCAAAAATGTAAAACCTTTGCGCTATGATCGTGGTTTCTATAGCAACTGTGAATGGACCGTCAAAACAAAGGAATTCCACCTCTGCACTTAGAGATGAATAAAGTAAAGAAAATAAATAAAAATAAAAATATCTTGGTAGAGAATTACTAAGGTCTACTAGTATTTTTCTAAATTTTCTCTACAATTTCTTGACCTAAATTGAGTGATAGGGGGAAGTTAATTTTGGTGGGTTAGGGGCGGGGTGATTCTTTGCAGAGGTTTCACTTTTCCGATGGCATATTTCTCGGTCAATGGTATCCGGAAGGGTTTCACGCCAAGAGCATGGTATTGAAAAGGTTTGCCCCGCTCAGACACGCAGACATTTGCCATACAGAGGTACAGGGCATAAGTATTGTATGTTACACAGGCACCTCACGCGTAGCCCTCTGCCTGTGTAACATACAATACTTATGCCCTGTACAACTACCGGGTGGAATGTCTTGGCACCCCCCCATTTTACACCAAAAGTATCCCACTTCACAAACTTAATAATGTTATATTATGGAGTAAACAATGATGGTAATTATTATGGATAGTAGGAAATTCCATGAAATTTGATTATATGGCCTTTTTGTGCTCTTATGTTACATTAGTTAACAGCTATTGTAGGTATTCCATAGCTGATATTATATAGATGTATCTTTTGTATGGGGCTCACATACAAAATTGCAAGTACCACTTGCCCAACTGCCAAATGCACCACCACCATCCTTGACAGAATTTTTTCAAAACAAAAAAATTGTGACAAGGCAAATTTTCATGGACTCTCCACTCTGGTTTAATTACCTGTATATTTTTGTTTGCATTAGAAGGGCTTGATAAATGCCTATAAAGTAAGATACTTTTGGTGCAAAATGGGGGGGGGTGCCAAGACCTTCCACCCGGTGGTTGTACAGTACCTCCGTATATTTGTTTAATCCCTGTTTTCGGGTGCTTCTGGTTTTCCTGTTGCCTCCTGCCGGTAGCGGGGGTTTCTTTCTGTTGCCGGATGTGCGGTTAGTTCCATACCAGAGGGACTTGGGGTGGCGGGGTTTTTCCCTAGGCCTGCGGTGGAGGTTTTTGACGCCATGGGATTTTTCCCGAATGTGAGGTCTGTACCTTAAACAGATAAATTCTATGATTAAACAAAAAAAAAAGTTTTCGGGTGCTTCTTAAGGGGGACGAGTATCACAGATTATAGGCACAGTATCATACTGTCAAGCGCGATGCAGTGCTAGGCAAATATAGGGCACAATAGGCATGATACAGCCACGCACCGATTCTTCCGTGATAATACAATGATAATACAATGAAAGGAAACATGTTCAACTGCAATTGAGCAATAGTACATACAGGATTGGGTCTGTTTGTAGGTGAGCTCTGCGATTGTTTCCCCCCTGCCAGCAGTCAACTAGTGCCAATAAGTATAAAGAAAGCGACATAGCTTAACTATTTGATAACTAGAGAGATAGCACTAACACTCAGTATAGATTTTTTTTGCCTCTAAAATTGTAGCCGCTCGACCGGTGTTAAGCATTGCTCGCTATCAACCGCGAACCAAATGAACTGAAGTCACTTCTTAACAGCCTACGCTCCAACCAAGTATCTCTCATCCCTGAGCCGTGCTGATGGATTTTTTTTAAGCTCAATTGATAAATGTCCATAGGATTCAAGTCTAGGAGTAAGGGAAATGCCCCACTTCATCAATGTTATTAGCGCCACCGGTATCCCATGCATAATGCGACTAGCTTCGTGCACATGCTTACCGACCTGTTAGAAAGGATACCGGAATACTAGAGCAAACATCTGGTAAATACTTTTAGTTTACCCCTTGTTGTCTCCTACGCCATAGGCCTTGTCGAATTCTGGCTCAGGCTCCCAAAGCTCTGCGCAATTCCCAGTGTGGCTAGTGCACCCAAACCTGTGATTATAAACTTTTAGTATGCACGATTTCCGCCTAGAAATTCTACAAGCACGGTACTCACGCGCAGACTAAAGATTCAGCTGGAGTGGCATTGACTCCGATATATATATTGCAACCATGCATTTTGTTTGTCCAACCGCCCGAATCATGGATTTGCGCCCAAGTACTACAGCTTAATTGTTTAATTATTTGCCATTTTATGCTGTGATGTTAGGTATCCACCCATCTTTATTAGCCGACAGATCCGCAGAATTTAACCCCACCCAAAGTCAGGAACTTCATGAAGGGGGCCTATGGAGACCATACTGGCATCCTGATATCAATCACTTAACCGAAAATTTTCCTATTTTCCTGTCATAAATGGTAGGGCGGGCGAAGAGCACGGCACAGTAATAACTTAGGGGCTGTTTGGCACGCCGTGATTTGAGTTGTTCGCAATCTCAAATCGTGATTTCGAAATCGCAATTTGAAATCACGATTTGCAAATGCCGCTCTGCCAAACACACCAGAAATTTGAAATTTTCCAATCAGCAATTTGGGGTTAATGCCTTGGGCCATACTCAAGCCTTAGGGTAAATCAACAATACTGACCTATGATGAAGTGAGCTCACCATGAGACAAGAGTACTCATAAAGATTCTATAATATAATCATAAAATTTAATAGTTGTTAATATATTTAGTCTATGAACTTTACCTACAGGTCTCACGGTATGATAACTAGAGTTTAACCGAACGCTTAGCTAATACTAAATAAGGTTACAGCCCTAAATCCACTTTTGCTACCTCCAACACACATTCCCAAATCGTGATTTCAAATTTTCCCAAATCGCAATTTGAAATTGCGCTCCAGCCAAACACCACAAACATCTCAAATCGTGATTTGAGCCTAAATCACGATTTGAGATTGCGAACAACTCAAATCACGGCGTGCCAAACAGCCCCTTATACACTAGCCCCTAAGGGTCTTTCCAAAGTCGTTGTGCTGTTCAAGTTTTTGCATTGCCGTGACATTTCTATGCTGTCTGGGCTATGATACCTCTAATATTATACCACAAATACTCTCACTAAGGTAAGCGAGCTCACGACCTCATACATTTATAGAGCCTAGCTTATCTAGCCCACCCCAACACCGTGCCTGCAGGGGTATTAAAAGGCACCGTACCCGGAAGCTAAGGTTAGGGCTGAGCCTAACTCAAACATTAATTTTTGCTATGTATTCCCCCCTGTACTTACATTTTTGAATTTTCTTTCTTTAGCTTTAATGATAGTGGGGTTGGTGGTAAAGTTTTGTTGTGATAACCGAAATTTTTCCCTCTTCGTTAATCCACGCTTAATTTTGTCCCGGACAATATATAGCTCGACAAGGTTTTGGAGCACGATAGTCGGTGAAAGAGCCAGCTAGTGGTTGCCTGGCAGGAGTAAGAGGAGCTGCGGGGCGGAGGTAAATCAGCCGTTCACTAATTTAGGACGAGCTTCTTCCAGCTTCTCATGTACCTATTTGTACCAAATTTCTTGTAAACAGCTGCCTTATACTATAAATCACGGCACAAAAAAATCGCAAGACAAATATAACAGAATAATAGGAATGAAGACCGAGAACAACATGATAGGACCATGTCTAACAAGAACTCTAATGGAAGAATCAGGCGAAGAAATATAGCAAAAAGTAGATAAATGGCAAAGAGTCAGAAGAAACCGGAATAACACTTTCATCAAAGTCTATTTACTTATAAGTTAACTAAGGACTTGCTCACACTAATTCCCTAGCCCTAGCTTAACAGAATAAGAAAAGAAAGAAAAAAAATAGTGGCGGAACTTGCCAGCGAAGGCAACTTCAACATCCCCGAATGAGGTTCAACTATTCGAGTTCTTATAGTAAGCGAGGAAAGCTAAAAGATAAACGCAAGAGCCGATGACCGAATACCGGTTGGCCGCAAGGTTGAGTGGGGAGTATTAGGGTGGGGATTAGATTTCCGTGGGGATATGGGAACTCCAAGGGCTATAGGAGGGAGGGTCGAGGGAGTACGGGCGGTCCGGCTGCGGGAGAGTGGTTGTCAGGGGCGCTGGGACGGATTCTTTGGGATCTAAAACCGGTCCCCACTGTTCAGAGTCAGCTGGTGAGAGTGGAGGTTGGCTTTTAAAATTTGTGACGCCGAGGTAAGGATCTTGAGATCAAAATTGTGTCTTCACAACAGACCCGTCTTTATGCGCAGGGAGGATGGGAGGGATGGCTAGCCACCGTGATCAACTTTGTGTGAACTAGCATTGTCTGGGTCCACTGAGATTCTCACAAGACATTTATGTTCTTCGGGGAGAGCTAAGAGTAGTGGGGTTGGTTTTCGTCATCTGGCCTAGCGCGGAGGAACCAGTTTCGTTTCAAAATCTCCTTCGCCATCCAATCATGCTGGGCCCCGGGCATCTTGTCATGTGCCCAGTAGGAATCTTCGCTATCGCTATGGTTCTGGTCCACTGCGTTCGCCATCCATAGTCTCTCTAAGCGCTCGTCTTCGGCCGTCCGCGAGAGTGGCCTGCATGCAGACTCGGTGTTTTCTAGGTTGGGATTGACGTCCTCTCGTTCCAAAAGCATCTTTACTATCCTCTGATGCCTTCTTTTAGCGGCCCACTGGAGTGGCGTCCGACTGTATTGGGTGTCTACCTGGTCGGGATTGACGTCCTTTCGCTCCAAAAGCATCTTTACTCTCCCCTCATACCCTCTTTTAGCTGCCCACGAGAGTGGCGTAAGGTCATATTGGGTGTCTGCCTGGTCGGGATTGACGTCCTTTCGTTCCAAAAGCATCCTTACTATCCCCTCATACCCGCCCCCCGCTGCCCACGATAGTGGCGTCCGGCCAGATTGGGTGTCTGCCTGATCGGGATTGACGTTCTTTCGTTCCAATAGCATCCTTATTATCCCCCTATACCCGCCCCCTGCCGCCCACGATAGTGGCGTCCGGCCATATTGGGCGTCTGCCTGATCGGGGTTGACGTCCGTTTCTTCCAAAAACATCTTGACTATCCCCTCTCGCCCGGCTATAGCCGCCCACGAGAGTGGCGTAAGGCCATATTGAGTGTCTGCCTGGTCGGGATTAACGTCGTTTCGTTCCAAAAGCACACTCACTATCCCTTCGTGCCCGCCTCTAGCTGCCAATGAGAGTGGCGTCCGGCCATATTCAGTGTCTACGTGGTCGGGATTGACGCCCTTTCGTTCTAAAAGCACCCTCACTATCCCTTCGTGCCCGCCTCTGGCTGCCCATGAGAGCGGCGTCCGGCCATATTCAGTGTCTACGTGGTCGGGATTGACGCCCTTTCGTTCTAAAAGCACCCTCACTATCCCTTCGTGCCCGCCTCTGGCTGCCCATGAGAGCGGCGTCCGGCCATAGTCAGTGTCTACTTGGTCGGGATTGACGCCCTTTCGTTCCAAAAGCACCTCAACTATCCCTTCGTGCCCTCCTCTAGCTGCCCACGAGAGCGGCGTCCGGCCATATTGAGTGTCTACGTGGTCGGGATTGACGTCCTTTCGTTCCAAAAACTTCTTTACTATTCCCTCACCCCCAGCAATAGCCGCCCACGAGAGCGGCGTCCGGCCAGATATGGTGTCTGCATGGTTAGGGTCGACAGCCTTTTGTTCCAAAAGCATCTTTACTATCGCTTCATGGCCGCCCCCAGCCGCCCACGAGAGTGGCGTCCGGCCATATCGGGTGTCTGCATGGTTAGGGTCGACAGCCTTTTGTTCCAAAAGCATCTTTACTATCGCCTCACGCCCTCCTTCAGCCGCCCACGAGAGTGGTGTCCGGCCATATTGGGCGTCTATCTGGTCGGGATTGACGTCCTTTCGTTCCAAAAACATCTTTACTATCCCCTCATGCCCTCTTTCAGCTGCGCGTGAGAGTGGCGTCCTATCATATTTGGTGTTTGTACAGCCGGGATTGACGTCCATTCGTGCCAAAAGCATCTGTACTATCCCCTCATACCCTCTTTCAGCTGCCCACATGAGTGGCGTCCGGCCAAATTCGGCGTCTACCTGGTTGGGATTGGCGTCCTCTCGTTCCAAAAGCATCTTTACTATCCCCTCATCCCCTCTTTCAGCTGCCCATATGAGCGGCGTCCGGCCATATCCGGTCCTTGTACGGTTGGGATTGACGTCCTTCCGTTCCAAAAGAACCCTTACTATCCCCTCATGGCCGCATCTAGCCGCCCACAAGAGCGGCGTCCGGCCATATTCGGTGTCTGCCCGGTCGGGATTGACGTCCTTTCGTTCCAATAGCATCCTTACTATCCCCATATACCCGCCCTCCGCCGCCCACGACAGTGACGTCCGGCCAGATAGAGCATTTGCCTGGTCGGGATTGACGTCCTTTCGTTCCAAAAATATCTTTACTACTGCCTCTTGTCCACGTATAGCCGCCCAGGCGAGAGCTGTGCTCCCTGTGAAGTCAACTGCATCAACATCCCTCACCTTCGTGTCTAGGACAAGAGTAAATATCTCCACGATTCCGAAAAATGCTGCTCCGTGGAGTCCTGTAAACCTTGTATGTCCCCCCAGCGTAATACTATATAAATTAGGGCCATAGGCTCGATCTCGATAATGCTGCAATAACAGTAGTCGAGCAGATATATGCTCATCAAATCTATCGAGAAGCCGAAGTGCAAGTATTTTGACCTTTTCTGTGATCCCCCTTTTTGCGTGCTCCCCCCAACAGCAAGAGGCATATTCTAGAAGGGGCATTGTTGAAGGGGCCGAGCCCAGAGTAGGCGAAAGGTTTCTGACAGATCCATAATTGAGATATGTCAAGCAAACCTCCGCAATCGTTGAGTGGGGCCTATGGAGTAGGGTGGGGCTACTACGGAGTAGAGTAGGACCGATATGGCGTAGGGTAGGATCACAATGGAGCAGAGTAGGATCGCTTGTGAGATGCTCTTTCAGAGTCAAGTGCACTAGTCGAACTATGGACGAAGACGCCTCGACCGTGAGAAGACCTAGACAAGATGACAGGAGTGTCCGCATCGCTGGAAGGTTTTCCAAGTCCAGATCAGCAGCTCCTATTTCCACTCCCAGGGCATGCCGGAGCTCCTCAACCCGTAATGGTCTCTCCGAATACAACACCCACATCAGCGCCTTCATCCCAAGTACCGGCTTATTTCCTGTCTGCGCCTTCAACCGGGTAAGGGTTGCCGTGTAGGCATCACTCAGTCCGTTACCTCGGGCCATCTCCTCAAGTTTATTTCTTCTCTGACGAATTGTCATCTCACCCAGAATAGCCTCAATTTTCAGCGAAACGAGGAGGAATCTAGACGGAGCCGTTAGTAAGTATACATCATAGACAGAAGGAAAACACCAACGCACATATCAGACACCTTGTCCTGAATAATTTTCACAATATCCTCCCGTAAATCATCGTTCATTGCCTCTGGCTCTTCATCTCTGTCTAACCTCATCTCCAAATAATTCCGGATATCATCCTGGTTAGGGCTGATGCGTATTGCAACCGCCTTTGCGAAATATCTTTGAATGACTTCCTTGACATGGGGCCTCCCGGTAAACAATATTCTTGTCCTAGGAGACTCCCGAACGACATCTCTTAACAACCCAAGCAGCTCTTGAAGATCCTTTGGTAGAAATTCGTCCAAGGCATCGATGCAAATGAAAACTTGGGGTAACGGGACAATTGCGGTCCTCAGCATCCTCATCAGGTCCGCAAGTAGCGGCCTTCTCCCGCCCACCTTTTTCGCTCCTTGAAATGCCTCCCGTATATCATCCGGAATGTCCCCCCCGCCTACTAGCTGCTTCAAAATCGCTCCCACCATGTGCGTAGTGGTCTGCTCTTGCTGTGCAAGGTAGTCGCAGTACAACCATGCAACCACTAGATCTTCCCCCCTTGCCTGATCGCACAGGCTGTCGATCACCAGAGAGCTAGAATTTCTTGCCGTTAGTAATATTTACTCCTTTCAAATAGTTCGGACACTCGCCTCAGATGTGTTTTTCCCACTCCCGGATCTCCGGAGCAAACCAAGACAGCCTTATCGGCTCCACCATGACCTCCCCTCCACTCCCGAAACTCGCTTGTTTCCAAAAACCAACCCCCGACACCTTCAAATCGGTTGGTGCGCACCCCATGATGTCTGTCACCTGGCTCTAGTGGAGAGAGCCATTGCATAATCTTTATATCTTCGTCGGACTAATAGAGATTGGTGCTGGTGTTGTAACTATTATTTATGTTGGGGCAGTTGGTATTGCCGTTGCCGTATATGACTGCGTTTGTGTTTATTGTCTGGGCCATGCTGCTCTGTTCAAAATTTTGGTCTTGTGTGGAAATAGTAGAGAAATATGTAGCGTTAGTGGGGAGTTTACAAAACTTTTGCTGTTGGCAAAGCTGAAGAGAAGCGGGGTTATCTAGCTTATCTGATGCCAAGGAAACACGAACACACCGGAGGCTTGGATCAACCACTACGACCTTGCTCAGCCTCAAAGATTACCATGAAACGCTGCGCTGCTCCGTGCTGTTTAATTCCTAGTCAAGCGGCGCGAATAAGAATAAACAGATGGGCATAACCAAGCTCCCTACCCAACCTATCCCATGGACGGATGAGAGATGCAGATTCCCGACCTGCAGTTAATGGAAGGTGGAATACCTCTTCAGGGTAGCTTTCACTATGTATCCTCTATGTATCCTCCAATTATGTCGAGTTGAGATTATATTTTGCTGATTAATCGCTGATTTGCAATGGTGGAGAATCCGCGTGTCTCATCCGTCCATGAGATAAAACTGTGATAGGCAGACGAGACATTTCAAGCGAGATATTCTATCAAATGCTCACGCCCTCAAACTTCACGTCACTACGAATTAGTGCCTGTTCGGTCGGCACGGTTCCGTTCCGCCCCCCTATACAAATCGTTCTCTTCCTTCCGTTTCAAAACGGACGGAAGGCCATTTTCACAGCAGAAACGGTCGCCCAACGGAACGGTCCGTTCCAACCGAACAGGCCCTTAGGTATTCTCTCACATATTTAGTCGCCCTATTCCCTTATTTTACCAGGCAATGTGTAGCCAGTCTCACCCACATTGTTGGCTTAACCGTGCCAAGGTTGTGCTCGATTGCTCGATTGCTCACAATCTTCGGGCACCTCTTCAAGGTGCCGCACAGCTCAGCGTCAGATTCGGCGCAGCGTCAGATTCAATTTTATATGTACGATAAATTCAAGAATCACAAATCACCACCAAATCCTCTATGATACCTTAAATGTCCTTTAGCTTTCTTCCTTTTTTTTCCCTCTCTTTTACAACTTTTATTTTCGTTTGGTGGGGCTTTGGTTTGAATTGAGCCTGAATCTGACGTTGAGCCGAATCTGGTGTTGAGCTGTGCGGCATCTTGAAGAGGTGCCCGAAGATTGTGGCTCAGCCACAGCCCATCGCCAACTCTCAACCTTGGGAACTCTCAAGACAGTGCCTATTAGCTTAGCGCGAGAATCAATTTGTACTTGGGGGTGCATGAAAGTGATTAATATTTTGTGGCGCAGTGAAGCACAAAGTGACAGGACAGGTCAGGTAGTCTAACGCGTAACTAGTCCTATGACTTTGGTCTATACTGCGCCACAAAATATTAATCACTTTCATGGACCCCCTAGTGCATATGTGAATTTAGGAATTTCAAACTATCATACAACCAAACATTCTCTGATACTTTAAATGTCCTTCTGGCTTTCTCACACATTGTTTTAAGTCTTTATAAACAAGGCTTCCATTCTCTTTTATAAATTTTATTTCATGTAGTGGGACTTTGGTTTGAATAAAGAGTGAAACTTGCGTTAAGGTGAAACCTTGCGTTGAGGTGATAGGCACTCTCTTGCGAGTGCCCAAGGTTGCAAGTTAGCGAGCACGCATGGGTTGTGGTGGAGCAATAACCTCGGCACGGTTAGATCGAATCTATTCGGGGGATTTGGTTTCATCATCTTTCACAACAAAAATCAGCGAATAGCACAATTCAAGAGCTCAAACGAGGCTCCCTAGCTAAATGAAATACCCTACAACCAGACCGAAAATATTTTTTTAAACTATTTTCTTATCACTTTGCTGTTCTTCCCTACTCGAGTGGAATACTGTACCTGAGCCTCAAGGGTGGGTAAGCGGAGGGTGGATAAGCCAAGGGCGGATAAGAGAAGAGAGATCACAACTCGACCCAAGACATTTTTTTTTTGTTTTTTTTTTGTATCATGTGCGATTGTTTTCAACTACTAGGGTACAACGACTACGTGCAGCGGAGGCTATGGTAAAGCAAAACCCTCTGTGAAAAGAAATCCTCCTCGGACCACAGGAGGGGGCCATCATCCCGGGTCCCTCTGGTGTGGAACCAACCGCAAGATCCAGCCGCGAAGGCAAAAAACCCCTATCGGCCAAGTAGACAACCGAAATAAATCACCAACACGACAAGCAGGAGACAACAGGAAAACCAGACCCGAAAACTCCCCCTTGACATAAAAACAAAAGAAACCACATTAATATCCCAGAGTACTCTAACAGAAACCCGACCATGAAATTTTAGCCTAAGACTACAGAACACAGCATGGGAGGACGGGAAACGCTAAAGCCAAGCAAATCCATCACATTACTCTGTAATCCAAGGCGTCGACATCGTCCAAGAAGACAGTGCAATACTATAACCGAGCGTCACCGAGGGCTGTGGCCGAGCCGAGCCACGGGGAAGGGGAAGACCCAGGGGAAAGAGGCAGTAAGAGTGCCAGCTAATGAGAGGATGTTTGGCTGTAACCGAGCCACGGGACGGAACCGAGCGGAGGAGAGGAGGAGTAGACCCAAGTATCGTAGGAACTATCGGAAAGGTGTGCGTGTTTGACTAGGCAGCCTCGAGCGAAACGTAATCGAAGAGAGTAGAGAAATCGACCGTAGCCTTGTGAAAAGTTTTCTCTTACTGCGAACCGTGATCCCAGCCGTCTGTAACATGGACGCAAGGGTGTTGCCGACTGTGCAAGTGTTAAGCGAAGACGCGAAGCCAACTGCTAAGCGAGGACGCGAAACAAAAGCAAAGAGGAGGATGGGACGGGCCCTAAGAAACGGGTGCCCAAGTCCGAATCTATCATAGGGGGGGGGGTGCAGCTCACTGAGAGTGCGTTGGAGAAAGGATGTTGACGATGATTTCTCGTGGTGTTGAGATTTCAATCGCCGGAGGTGTAGGGGAGATGGTTCGTGAACTCCACCCAAGACAACCTTACTCTCCTTTTTATTTTTTTCTCTTTATTTTGCCAAGTGTTCGGATTGGTTTGTACGGGGAATTCCGACAAGAACTCAAGAGTGTGGCCTAGGAGGCGCGGTTGAATGGAAGGAACTTCTAACCACCCCCTACAAACTCGGGGTGATAGCAAACACTCGCAACAAATCCCAGTCTAAAATACCCTTCCAATAGCTAGATATATATAACGACCATAGACTCAATATATACAAAGTTCCGCAAGACATTCCCAATAAAAAAAAGTGGACAATTTCCTCAGGTTAAAACAGTACCCGGTCCACCTTACGTCCCCCGCCTGTTGGGTAAGGCCAAGTCCTGACGGAACTAACCAAGGCAACACTCCCGCTCCTGGCAGGATTCGCCCTTCTTAATCCCTCTACTTCATTCCCGAGACCTTGTAGTTCGGCTTGCATCTCTTCCAGCCTCTTCTTCCGCTATTCTATCTCTCTATCCTTTTTAGCTAGGCATTCAGGTGCGGATTACTCCTTAGATTGTGTGCCTGACAGCTTCATTCTTATCCAGCCTAGTGCCCTTCACATGTTCACTAGCTCTGCTTGTGTTTTATGGGTTTCTGATTTCATCTCGCAGGATTTCTTCTGAAAGTATGGGAGTTCTTTGCAGGTGCCTTCGATGTCTGGGACTTCTCCTATCTCTTCGGCGCAGCCGGCGGTAGAGTTGAGGTCGTCCTTAAGCTAACCTGTGTAACGTTTGGCTACCTGGTCATTTGGAGCGGCCGGGAATGCCGAGCAGGATGGAGGTCGCCGATGTGGGTCGTGCTGTTGCTAAATCCATTACGACGCGCTTTCGTACCTGAAAGAAACAAACTTGTTCGACGCTGGTATCTTTCATCTGGGTTTAGCACAGCTTGTACGAGCATTCTTTGTTCGAACTAGCCACTTTTTAGGGCCAGCAGCTGGGGCCGGCGTTTTCCATGGATTATAGGTGTGTGATAGGAGATATATTCAATCCCGATTCTTCTAGAGATCGGTAGAGATCCTGGGATGGTTTATTCTTCGGAAAACGAATCTACGAATGTTAGCTGCACCTAAGTAACTTTAGGGGCTAGAGTCCAAACATGCCTTTTGGGCAGTCGCTAGTTTTGGCAATAAGATAAGTGATGGCGGATGATAGGCGATAAATTTACACTGCTTCCACTGTCATTATTATTAGCACATTCCCGGAAACCAAGATAGTATACTGACCATGTCGGCAGTAACATCCCGGAACAAGGATCGCATGAAAAGTATTGGGCCCATGGGTAGCTTGGAGCTTTCAATAGGTGCATCCCAATACCTGGCACCTGTTTCGGCATTATTCCTAATGGCTAGTGATCCTGAGGTTGGGGTAGATGAATTTCCCTAAAATGTCGGATTTGGCGGGGGACCATTCTGACTGCCCTGCGCCGGATCACACGAGGTTTATGTCGCGAGATGTTTATTAGATGTCGAAAATGGATTGTTATGTTGCTGACTGGGGGGGTAAATATTGGATAGGCCAACGCACTGACTGTCTGTGATTGAACCGAAGCTTTTTCTAAGCGTGGTCTATAACTGCATTCTGGTGGGGCATACGCGGATGGAGGGGCAGGAGAACTGTTAAGAGAGGTGGGGTCGAACCCTTAGGAGCCTTAATATTGTCACTGATGGGGATGCGCCGGCAGAGGATTTGACCGATAATTTGGTTGAAGTTGTTGATGCTGGGGCTGTTGCGGCTCTTGGTGTAGGGATGCTTGTGCTAAGGATTTTGTGGCTGTTGATGCAAGGGCTGAGTCTGCAGCTAAGCGAATAATAGAATGACAAGAATAGAGACCGAGAATACAAGAATAGGACAGAGGCAAGCTAGCACTTCAGGGGGCGAGGAGGCCAGGGAAAAAAGGAAGTACAATTAGATAAAAACACATGAGCCTAAAGAAACTTAAAAGATAGCCTGCTTAAAAGTCTATTTACAGCTCAATCGGCAGAGGTCTTACCTGTGCCAATTCCTCAAACAGGGATTATTAATTGCAAGAGAATATGTCGGTGAGGAAGATGGAAGAATTTACTCGAGTAACTTACACAAGGAAAATTGAATAAAAAAGCCGAAAACCAATATGAGTCGACCACAATTGCGAGAGCCGGGATGAATGTTAGTCATTCCGGAAGGAGATAATGGCGCCATGGAGTTATGGAGTTGGGCTGCGGGAACCTAGAGAGTTCGGTTATTATTAGGTGGCCATTATCTGGGAACATGGAAATGGAGTCCTTGGGTCGAATATTACCTCCAGCTCATAGTAGTCAGCCTCGGTATTGACAAGCCCAAGCTCTCCCTATATAGCCAGAGCAATTGCTAGCGCTAGGCCGCGACGACAAAATGCAATAGAAATTCCAGGGCGTAGACTAATGTTACTCGTTATGAAAATGGTGGGGAACCCTGAAAAGAAGATCACATGATTTACGTAGCACTCTGTGGCATGAGTTTAGTTACTAAGCCGGTCGCCATTACTTCACCTAAACCTTTCCCTTCACAGATTCATCAATACACACCGATATGGGTCTTGTCATCTCTTGCTGGTAGATCAGCGTTTCGGTGGAGACCTTCGGTAATCGAACTCCCACCGGTTAGAGTAGTGAGGGGCTAGTATCTGCTGAAAATGGTAGTTGAAGGGGGGTTCTTTCATGTCTTAGTAAGCGGGGAGTAGCTCGGGCTGCTCGCTTAGGTGGATTGAGGCTGAGTACTTTTGATGGGAATTTCTACCTTTCGGAGGATTGCATGGGTACTTATTGCCCAGAAGCAGAGAAAGAGTAGTATCGGTAGGAGTTTATTTACTTCTTCCACTACATTTTGTCATCTTTTCTTATCGTTTTATTTACCCATTAACTCCAAGTTATGTCATTGTTTGTTCTTTTGTTGGATGGGTTCTAACCTCCGGATCGAAAAAGCGCATTTCCACGTCCTTCGGTTATGTTTGATCCAACGTCCCCCTTTCTTGCATCATTATCCTAGATCCTGGTCTCCGAACCAGTTTAGCAGCAGATCCCAGGGCATATTCGCACTTTACATCACATAGAAGCCATACTTCTAATCTTGTATTTGAGGAAAGGTCCGAGTAAGAATTTGTGATTGCCGTGGTACCATAGTACTCCCGGCACTTGTACCTACAATGTGTTTCATTTCAGTCTAGAAATATAGGACTTCTCGGGGAAAAGTATCGATTTTTAGCGAAGCAGGGAAGGATCTACAAACAATCTTGGTGAGAATGTACGACTGACAGCGGAAATACCAAATTCTCCTACACAATAGTCAGACGTCTTTTCCGGCATAACTCTTACAACATCTGCTCATGAATTATCACTCTCCCCGTTTGGCTTGTCACCTAATTTCATCTACAGGTAATTCCCGATATCACCCGCTCCTGTTGAGCAAGGAAACCATAGTACAAGGACGGAACGGTGATGTTTTCTTTCTTTACCTGATGGCACAACCCGTTAATCACGAGGGAACCAGAATTTCGCTTTGCCATTGATGTTCACTTGATGCACCCACTCACCTCAGATATCTCTTTCCCGCTCCGGGATTCTCAGAGTGGCACAATACGGCCTTAACAATTCCATCCCCACCCTTCTTCCACTCACGAAATTCTCTTGTTTCCAAAAACCAATTCCTGGCACAGTCAAATCTGCTGATACACACCCCCCGAAGTCAATTATTTGGCTCTAGTGGAGAGAGCAAGTCATAACCAGTGGATCCTCGTCGGATTTATAAACTATCTTGTTTTCGCTCGGTATTGTCTCCGCAGGTGGCATAGCTGCCGCTGATATTGACCGAGTATGTATGTGTAGTCGGGGCTATGGGGCTAGCGCTATCCCATGCCTCATGCGATAGGGTTCATGCGCCTGTTTATCTGTTTATCGGCCTGTTAAAAAACAAACACTTGAATATTAAAGCAAATATCATAATAATATTATATTCTCGTAAATACTTTTAGTATACCCCCTGTCGCCTCTTCTCAACAAGAGCTTCAACTCCGCTCCAGCCCTCTGAGGCTCAACACCATTCTTAGAGTGACTAGTGGACCCAAACCTGTAAGTATATAAGCCTAAGTATGCACGATTCCCACCTAGAGGAAACCCTACTATTCATGGGGACTTCATGAGAAAAAACACGCAAGCAGGGTATAGTACTTGGGCGCAGATTAAAGATCCAGAAAGATTGACTCCGATGCTTATTGTAAGCTTGTATTTTGGTTGTTAAACTACCCTAATCGCTGATCTGTACCGAGTACAACCCCAAATTGTTTAATTATTATTTACCATTTAAGCTCTCGTGTTCGGCATCTGTTCATTTTTGTTAGCCAAAGATCAATTAGATGGCGGGTTGGAACGACCCATTGCCAATTGGGCGAAGCGTATGGAATAGCGCGCGAAGGACAGGGGCCGAATCTCGGAGAACGGCGGAAAAAGGTATGGCCGATTACTCGGCCAGCGCGGGGTCCTTGCTCACGCGTGCGGGGTCCGTGAACCCCCTGTATATATACCCTTTCCAGCTCCCTGGACTTCGAGATCACCATGCTTCCTCGCTTTCCTCACTTCGCGTTCTCTGTTTCCCACCCGCCACCCTCACCATACCTCCATGCACCCGCATTGCCACATGGGATACATCGGTGGTAACGATCTCTCCCGGCAAGGGTAGCGGCATAACCCCAAAGCCTCCGGCAGTGGAACAAGCGAACCCGGTACTAAGCGGGAGACAATAGTTTTTGTATTTCTTTGGCGTTACTCATGGGTCTACTTTGTTTCTCCTTACCCAGCTCTCTTTAATATATGAATTGGCTTCGAAAAATTGGTAGAGTTTAGCCCCACCGCAAAGCCACGAGCTTCAAGAACGGGGCCTATGAAGACCATACTGGTATCCTAATGGCACCCACTTTGCTGGGAATATTTCCTGTCTTGGACGGTAGGGTGGACATAGAGCTCGGCACAGTACTATACACTGTCTGCTGAAGGCTTAAGGTCTTTATAAGTATTATTCAAGTTTTTGCATTGCCGCAATATTTCTAAGCTGTATCTGGGCTACCCCTAATATTATACCCCACAAATACTCTGGCTAAGGTAAGCGAGCTCATGACCTAATAAATTTATAGAATCTAGCTTATCTACCGCACTCCAACGCCGCGCTAGCTCTTCGGTTGTTCGCGGTGCAATCATTCTAGGGTATTAAAAGGATACCAGGGAAGTTAGAGTTAGGGCTGAGCTTTTAGGTTATGGGGCATCCCTTGTTGTTATCTCTTGTAAAGGGTGTGGAGCCCGGTAGTCTGAAGGGACCGGCTGGTGGTGGCTTCACGGGAGTAAGAGGAACTGCCGGGCGGAGGTAAGCCAACCGCTCACGGATTTAAGACGAGCTTCTTTAAGCTTATTATTCAATTAGATCTATTCCGACAAAATTTCTTGTAAAAGCCCATACTCTACTGTAAATCACAAACCAAAAAACGAATACGATAGAACAACACGAACGAATACCGAGAACCCCACTACAGAAAAATGTAAAGTCAGAACTCAGAGGCAAGAAACAGGCGAAGAAGAAACAAAACGAAAGGCAGATCAATAGTAAAGAGTTCAAATAAACTAAGAAAACGCTCCTATCAAAGTCTATTTGCTTCTCAATCGACGGAGGTCTTGCCTACGCCAATTCCGCAACCCTACCTTAAGCCATAGAAAAACAAAAAGGCGCCAGACCTTACGTGCGGGGGCACCTCCGACGAGCTGGAGTGAGGTTCGATTGTACAGGTCCTTACGGGAAACGAAGAAAGCTAAAATATAAAGGCAATAGCTGACGACCGAATACCGGTTGGCCACAATTAGTAGGATTGGGGAGGTATTATTGGGGTGGGTGTCGGATTTCCATGGAAGATACAGGAACTTGAAGGGCCACAAGGAGGAGGGTTTAGGGAGCATGGACGAGTCGGTTGCGGGGGGGTCGTGATCGAGGGACATAGAGACGGAGTCCTTGAGATCCGACACTAGTTCCGGCTCGTCGGAGTCGGGTGATGGGGATCCAGGTTGACCATTAAGGTCTGTGATGTCGATATTAGGATCGAGAGACCTGAATTGCATATCTGCCACAAAGTCTTCCCGCTGCTGCTGAGAAAACGAAGTGGGGACTGTTTGACCACATGCGGTTTCTGGCTGGTCTAGATTGACGTCCTTTCGTTCCAAAAGCATCTTGACTACCTCTTCATGCCCGTTCTCTGCTGCCCACGAGAGTAGCGTTGGGCCATCTTCGGTGAATGACTGATTGGGATCGACGTCCTCTCGCTTCAAAAGGATTTTTATGATTCCCTCAAACCCGCCATTAGCTGCCCATAAGAGTGGCGTCAAGCCACATACCGTATCGATATGGTTGGGATCGACCTCTCTCCGTTCCAGAAGCATCTCTACAATCCCTTCATGCCCGTCCTTAGCGGCCCACGAGAGTGGCGTGAAGCCACCTTTAGTGTCTGTAAGGTCAGGATCGACACCTTCTTGTTCCAAAAGCATTTTTACTACCCCCTCGTGCCCGTTATCCACCGCGAACACTAGTGGCGTCTGGCCAAATCCCGTGTCGATATGGTTGGGATTGACGTCTTTCCGTTCTAAAAGCATCTCTACAATCCCTTCATGCCCCTTCATAGCGGCACACGAGAGTGGTGTTAGGCAATAATAGGTATCTGCTTGGTCGGGATTGGCGTCCTCTCGTTTCAAAAGCATTTTAACTATTCCCTCAAACCCGCCATCAGCCGCCCACCAGAGTGGCGTCCGGCCATATTTGGTGTCTGCCTGATCGGAATTGACGTCTTTTCGTTCCAAAAGTATTTTCACAACCCCTTCATGCCCGCCCTTAGCGGCGCACGAGAGTGGCGTTAGGCAATAATAGGTATCTGCTTGGTCGGGAATGACGTCCTCTCGTTTCAAAAGCATTTTTACAATCTCCTCAAACCCGCTATCAGCCGCCCACGAGAGTGGCGTCCGGCCATATTCAGTGTCTACCTGATTAGGATTGACGTCCTTTCGTCCTAAAAGCATCTTGACTACCTCTTCATTCCCCTCCCTGACTGCCAACGAGAGTAGCGTCTGTCCATATTCGGTGACTGTCTGGTTGGGATCGACGTCCTCTCGTTCCAAAAGCATTTGTACTATTTCCCAATACCCCGACTCCACCGCCCACGAGAGTGGCGTCGGGCCATCTTCGGTGAATGACTGATTGGGATTGACATCCTTTCGTCCTAAAAGCACCTTGACTGCCTCTTCCTTCCCCGTCAAGGCTGCGAATGAGAGTGGCCGGTGTCCATATAAGGTGTCTGTCTGATTGGGATCGACGTCTTCTCGTTCCAAAAGCATCTGTAATATCTCCTCATGATCCCACATCAGCGCCCACAAGAGTGGCGTCAGTCCATCGTTGGTGACTGCTTGATTGGGATTGAAGTCCTCCCGTTCCAAAAGCATCTTTACTATCTCCTCATAGCCCCAGTCGGCAGCCCATGAGAGTGGCACCTGCCCATCTTCGGTGACTCTCTGGTTGGGATCGACGTCCTTTCGTTCCAAAAGGATCTTCGCTACCTCCTCATTCCCCCACTGGGCCGCCAAGCTGAGTGGCGTCCGGCCATTTTTGGTGTCTGCATGGTCAGGATCGACGCCCTTTTGTTCCAAAAGCATTTTTACTATCCCCTGGTACCCACTCTCAGCCGCCCATGCAAGTGGCGTCCTGCCATATTCGGTGTCGATATGGTCGGGATTAACGTCTTTCCGATCCAAAAGCATCTCAACAATCCCCTCATATCCCCACTCAGCCGCCCATGAGAGTGGCGTCCGGCCATATTCGGTATCTGCCTGATCGGGATTGACGCCCTCTCGTTCTAAAAGTATTTTCACTACCCTCTCGAACCCTCCCTCAACCGCCAGCGAGAGTGGTGTCCGGCCACATTTGGTGTCTGCCTGATCGGAATTGACGTCTTTTCGTTGTAAAAGTATCTCTACAATCCCTTCATGCCCGCCCTTGGCAGCCCACGAGAGTGGCGTTAGGCAATAATAGGTGTCCGCTTGGTCGGGATTAATGCCCTCTTGCTCCAAAAGCATCTTTACAACCTCCTCGTGCCCTTTTCTAGTTGCCCATGTGAGAGCTGTGCGCCCCATGTAATCAGGTGCGTTAACATCCCATTTCTTCATCTCCAGTACTGGAGCGACCATCTCCACAATTCCAAAAAATGCTATGCCATGCAGCCCTGTAAATCCACTAGATTCTCCCGCCACGCGGGGAGGACCAGGGTACCCGAGTTCTTTTTGCTCATAGTACGAAAATAGTAGTTGAGCAGATCCATGCTCATCAAATCTATTCAGAAGCCCCAGTGCAAGTATTTTGACCTTTTCCGTCATCCCCCTTCTTGTGTGCTCCCCCCAGTAAAAAGAAGCATATTCTAGAAAGGGCATTGTTGAGGGGGCCGAGGTGATAGTTGGCGAAAGATTCAAGACAGATCTAAAATTGAGATATGTCAAGCAAACCTCGGCGATTGTTGCGTGCGAACTATCGAATAGGGTGGGATCGCTTGCGAGATGCTCCTGCAGGGTAAAGTGCACCAGTCTGATTGTGGAAGAAGACGCCTCTACGGTAACGAGACCCAGACAAGATGATATGAGTGTCCGTAGCGTAGGGATGTTTTTCGGATCCAGATCCGGAGATCCTGTTTCGACGCCCAGGGCATGACAGAGCTCCTCTTCCCGTAATGGCCGTTCCGAATTCAATACCCACATGAGGACCTTCAATCCGAGCGCTGATTTATGTCCCTTCTGTGCCCTCAGCCGCGCTAAAGTTGCCGTGTAGGCATCGCTCAGTCCGTTGCCTCGCTCCATCTCTTCAAGTATCTTTCTTCTCTGACCAATTGTCACCCCCCCTAGAATAGCGTCGACGTTCAGTGAAACGAGAAGGAATCTACATATACTCATTGGTAAGCATGCATCATTAATACAGTCGAAAAGTCAAATGCTACCACTCACATGTCAGACATTTTGTTCAGAATACTTTCAATAATATCCACCCGCAAATCATCGTCCATCGCCTCTGGCTCGTCATCTCTGTTTAATCTCATCTCTAGGTAATTCCTGATGTCGTCTGTGTTAGGCTTGACAGGCATTACAAGAGCCTTGGGGAAATATCTTTGAATAGCTTCCTTAACGTGGGGCCTCCCGGTAAGGAATATTCTTGTTTTTGGAGACTTCAGAACAATGTATTTTAGCAACTCAAGAAACTCCGGAAGATTCTTCGGCAAACATTCGTCCAGCGCATCGATACAGATGAACACTTGAGGTAACGAGGCAATCGCGGTCCTCAACATTTGCTTCAGATCCGCAAGCAGCGGCCTTCTCCCTTCTCGAAACGATTCCCGTATGTCTTGTGGGATCTCGCTGCCTACTAGCCGCTTTAAAATCGCTCCTACCATGTTGATGGCCATCTGCTCTTGCTGAGTTTTGAAGTCGCAGTACAACCATGCGACCGCTATATCTTCCTCCCTTGCCTGATCACATAGTCTGTCAATCACCACGGAACTAGTGGTTCTACCCGTTAGCTATACTCGTTTTTAAAAAAGAACCCGGTCACTTGCCTCAAATATGTTTTGCCCACTCCCGGATTCCCGGAGCAAAACAAGACCCCCTTATCGACTCCACCTTCACCTCCCCTCCATTCCTGAAATTCGCTTGTTTCCAAAAGCCAATCCCCGATACCATCATGTCTATCGGTGCGCACGCCATGGTGTCTGTTATCTGGCTCTATTGGAGAGAGCCATCTCATTATCTCCGCATCCTTGTCCGATTTATAGACGGTGGTGTTGAAACTATCTCTTATGTTACCGCAGTTGTCATTACCGTCTCCGAATGTGACTTTGTGTGTACTTGTAGGCAAGGCCATAGTTCTTTGTCCAAAATTTGGTTTGGGTATAGAAATGAGAGAGATGTATGTAGCGTTAATGGGGGGGTTTACAAAGGTTTCCTGTAGGCAGAGCTGAAGAAAAGCGGAGCCATATATTCTTTTTGTGGGAGTCACCATCCAATAATTTTCACCCCAAGAAAATACGAACACATTGGATTTGATGAATTACCACGACCTGGCTCCGTATCCGAGATTCCTGCAAGACGCGCGGCTGTGCTACCGGTATGGTGTGCAAGTAGATGTTATGATACGGCAACCGACAGAAATGTTTGCGATATAAAAATTACCCCCCATGGTTCATAGTCGGTAAGTGTGAATCAGAATACGGCGATATACATGGTCAAACTTCCCGCTCTGATCTATAGTACACAACTACGATAGGCAGAGGAGACATTCCAAGGGGGATATGCTCTTGAGTGTTCACGCTCATGAACCCCACGTCGCTACGAATCAGCATATTTGGCAGCCTTGTCTCATTATTTCGTGATGCAATGTGCAGGGAGCCTCCCTCACATTGTTGGTTTAGAGAGCCTCTCCCGAGTCGAGCTGCGCGTTGCTTGTCAGTAGATCGAATTTATTGAGGGAGATCTTTTTTATCACCATTCCAACCAGATCGGTAAGGTCCGCGATCCAAGATCCCAAGCCGGGCCCCCCTCGCCAAAGAAAAGGCCCTGATCTGACCGAAATTTTTTTCAACTGTTTCCTTATCATTTTGTTGTTCCTCCAGTGCGCTAAGTCTACCACGATTTTGAAACGCTTAGAGTCCCCCTGCATAGTGAAAGCAAGAACAGCAGGGCAAGGACGACGCACAGCAAGAACAAGCGTGGGATTTTACCTGCAATGGGGTGACGTTTGTAAAACTATCCAGATTTGAGCAGAAGGGCCAAAATTTCGCAGCATGCAGTAGCGGTTGTGTTGGCAAACGTCAGCCCAGTACGAGTGCTCGGAATAACCCTTGTACCAGGGTTATTCCGTGAACGCTGTTGTATTGGTCAAGTTGCCCAAAATACCCCTCTTGGCGAATAAAAAATCACAAACCGTTCACGGAATTTCTTCTTTCGCAAGTTATGGGCTTGGCTGGATACAAACTACGGCCAGTTATTGGAAGTGTTTACGGGTCAATCCTTTGCACCCGAGTGCAAGTCGCTGCATCGGTAGCCACGACATCCTGCTCCTTCTCCTTCGTCCGTTCTCGCACCTTCCAGACCCATTTGATGCACCCCACGGTCCCGTGACTCCAGCAGGGAGCATGGCTGTCTCTACTGTACTAGTACATTATTCTTAAGAATCGCGATTGTGTAAACTGCCGGCATACACCTAGCTTGTCCGAAGCATACATAAAGTTGATAGAAGCTAAGCGAGCCTCTATGCACAACTGATGATATTAGAACACATCAGTGATCCAATAAGAAATGCTATTCCAGAATATTTGCACACCCTGTTATTGTTACCGAAAACGCTGGGGGTTCAGCTCAGGTACCGTAAGTTGGTAGGGCAATCCCGTGGCAAGATGCCTGGCCCCACATGACGATCGGAATTTCCCAGGCATCAAGTGATGTTGTCCTTGGGGCGTAATTAAGATTCGCAAAAATATTTCTATTGATATTATAATACTCTATAGAAATGAATATTGTGTTTTCTAGTTTCAAATAAATCCCCTGAGTATGTTGGCGGCCGCACTCAAGTAGGCTGAATCACCGGACAGGGGAGGGGGATGGGGCGAGATCGATGGAAAAGAGAGATACGAGTACCACCTATCTTAATCTATTTATTTTTGCTGTGTGGGTCTTCCTCAAATCGTCTCATCACAATATGCTGCATTAATATGTATCAACATGGCTCTTATGAGTATCGCAAGTTAGTCCGGTAAATAGCCTCACACATTCATATGATACTTACTGTCATAATTATTAAAGAAATGCTTCCAGCATTGGATTAGGGGAAATTCCCGGGCGAGAAGGCATGATCGCTCCTCCACCCCGCTGCTCCTTGTACTCCTAATTCTTAAAGCATTTTTAAACAGGATTGATTTCTATTACGTGCCGCGAATTTTTTTTAGCCCTTCTTGAATCTAGGTGATATTCTAGGAGGGGATCTTTTAAAAATGCCTAGATACAACAAGTGTATTTTGTGTGCCACAAGGGAGGATAAGCGAAGAGCGATCGCAACTCCACCCACGAAAACCTTCAAGTTCCTCTTTTTTCTTTCTTTTTATTTATGTGAAAATTTAGACAAGAAAATTCCGGCAAGAACCCAGAATAGCTTAGGAGGGGTGGTTAAATGGAAGGAAATTGAAAGCACCTCTAAAATCGATAAGCGAGGGTAAACACTTGTAAGGAATGCAAAAATGATCTGTTACTCTACCCTAGCAGCTCTAAACAGCCGATGTGAAAGAATACACAGCAACTCATTCAACAGTGTAGGGGATTGAATTTTGGAAATAAGCGAGTGGAGTGGAGGGACGTGAAAGTTAGTTTCTACCTGGAGCGGAGTCTTGGTTAGTTCTGCTGGCAACAACTTGACTCGAGTATGGTGGTCGATAAGGACATAAACCGCCATCGAACTTAGACATCGATTTTAGGTTTTCGGATAAGCGAAACCCACAACAAAATAGAAAAGATGGGGGGAGGGGGGTGTTACGAATTGTCTAAAGCGAAGCGAGTGAGATCTCTGGTCCATGAAATGGTCACGTGGCTTCAAAGTAGAAGTGGTTGCTACTGTATTAGGAAAGAAGAAATGGGGGGAAAAGAGAAGGAAAGTGAGGCACTATATAGAAAAGCAAGTATAAGGAAAATATTGTTTGGGAGAACGAAACGGCACTGTTCTATTCTGATTCTCTGAGTCTTCCACTCTCTTTCTTTTCTAGTTGCGCATCGTTCATTTTCATACTTATGTGATTTTCTCTTCAAACACCACCTACCTAGAGGCTCTTTTCTCTCATATTGCTTTTGTTTCCTTTTTCTTTCTCTGCGCTCTCTGGTCACATATTCTGTTTCTTTGGTTTGAATTTTGTTACTTCTGATTGATATCATCAGCCTTTAGTACAGGGCATGGTGAGCATGTTTTGCACTCAGCGGCCCCGCCGTTACATGGGCCTGGGGGTAGTCTTTTGTCGGTTGAGCTCGCCCCGCCCTCCGTTCTGGCATCCA